>JAQGCP010000160.1:0-20769 GCA_034699885.1 Acrobeloides thornei
TAAGAAAAGTAGATTTTCTACAATGTATAATCACCTTTTCTTTTGATGTAATAAGATTGTTTACTTTGGCAGTTTAGTGAGTTGTAAGGAAATTAATACTAGGAATTATTCGATGGTTACTTGTTTCTTCTTTTTAGTTACAAGCTTGAAAGACGGCCTATCGGCCGCCTTTCAAGCTTGACGTTTACGTATTTGTTTATGTATTGACGTTTACATATTAAGCTTGAGGTTTAATATTCGATTTCAAAATAACTCTATCGTTCACACTCGGCCTTCGAAAATTCTAAAACATCAAACCAAATTAATATTTTATTACAAAATAACATATACTTCAACGAAAAAACAATTACAAACTAACCTATCAACCCGAGAATGAGGCCAAACTTTTCACAATTCAAATATTCCAAACTTTTGGAACACCCTGTATAAACAGGTTTGGGAAGGGGGATTCGAATGTAGCAGGTTTGGGAAGGGGGATTCGAACACTCAAGTAATTTTCAAGGGAAAAAATGAAAGACAATTCTACGATCAATTTTAAGATAGATCTCCTTTGGCGAATGGGGGACTTTTGCGCTCTCATATATGCGCGCACGACATTTGCATTTTCAAATTTGCGCCCCGACATATACACGCCGACATTTGCGCGCCGTCATTTGCGCCCCAACATATGCGCACTAATAATTGCGCCCCGACATTTGTGCTCCGATATTTGCGCGCTGACAATTATTATGTAACAATTATTATTACACCTCGACATTGCATCCCACCAATTATTAGCGTGCATATATCGGCGCGCAAATATCGAGGCGCAATTATTAGCGCGCATATGTTGAGGCGCAAATGTCGGAACACAAATGTTCGCGCGCAAATATCGGGACGCAAATGTTGGGGCGCAAATATCGGGGGCGCAAATGTTCGCGCACAAATGTTGACGCGCAAATATCGGTGCGCAAATGTCGGCGCATTTGTCGATACTCAAAAGTCGGGTGCGCAAGTGTTGGTGCGCATATGTGAGAGCGCAAAAGTCCCCCACTCCCTTTGGCAACTTGATTTGAATATATAAAAAATTTCACCCTGAAATGATCGAACCCTCGACTATTTGAGTTTATCATTACACCATTGGTGGCATTTTTTTCATGACGAGAAATTCCCTTTATATTATTTTGCCCAACCATTTATATAACTATACGTTTGATTTCATTGTTTACTGATCTTGAATTTCTTTTATGGTCATTTTTGAAAACAACCCGTTCTCGTTACGTTTTAACATCATAGATTGAAAAATCTCGGGTAATAAAACTTGTAGACCCATGTCAATAATACAGGGTGATCCAAATGAATATACAATGGAATAAAATTCGATATCTCAGAATAGGAAAAAGATTTTCATATGCGGTTTTTTGCAAATTGTTAATCACAAGACCGACTTTATCTTTAAAATATTTTCATGGTTTTTGAATAAGTCTGTGTATTGATGCGAAAACCTGAATTTTTTCTCTTAAGATATTTTTGAAAAATAACAACGTCATTTTGTAGAGATCATAGAAAAACGATAGTCCCCCAAAAATCTTGTGAAACGAACGTATAGTTTTTTGAGATAATGAATTTCAAATTTCTTCCAAAATAGTCAAACATCCCTATAAAAAATCGATTTTTTGACTATTTCTTTAAAATTTTGAAATTCATTATCTCAAAAACTATACATTCGTTTCACAATATTTTTGGGGGACTATCGTTGTTCGATGCGCTCTACAAAATGGCGCTGTTATTTTTTAAAAATTCCTTAAGAGAAAAAAATTCAGGTTTTCGCTTCAATACACAGACTTATTCAAAAATCATGAAAATATGTTAAAGATAAAGTCGGCCATGTGATTAGTAACTTGCAACAAAACGCATATAAAAATCTTGTTCCTATGCCGAAATATCAAATTTTATTTCATTGTATATTCATCTTGATCACCCTGTATTTAGGTAATAATAATTGGAATACGAGATTTGGTGCTATTCGGTGAATAGATTATTTTATTTGGTATTAATATGATGATTATTGTGTGCTGGGGAATAAATTCTCGTATATTTATGACTTGTTTGTACTCGGGTTACGACCATTGGTATTTTTAATGAATTTGCTTACATTTTTTTACGCTAACTTCTAATCTTTAACTAAACTAACTAATCTCTTTAAAAAATCAAATTTCATTTTTCTGAGAACTCTTTTCTCGAGTGTTCTGATTAATCGCGGACTTTCAATTTCACTGATGTTTATCACCGATTGCGCGAATGATTAGAAAATCCGGCTGATGCACAAAGAAATCAAAAAAATAATGTTCGAATCGGAAAACATGAAAAAACGACTGATGCGATTTAAACAATGGATAAATTAACAGGAAATATGAAATCAAAACCTTTAAACTTTTCATTTTTATAGAGCCGGCTTTCTTTTATGTATAATTCTGATTTTATGATATTTTAAAGATCCGGTTAAAATTTAAATTTCAAGTTTTTATAGACTTCAGAAAAAACTTGATTTAAACAATTTTAAATAAAGATTTGACGATGATGAATGACTTTAAAAAGATAATTCATCATCCTAGGCTAGGACTTTTTTTGGATATGGGAATATTTTTGGGTAGCAAATATTTTGGGGAACGAAAATTTGGAGAAAAGAAATTTAAAAATTAAAATTTGGTAAGACTATTCATTGTAAAGTATGGGATTTTTTATGCTTGTAAAATTTTAATACATAAGAAGTTTGCTTAATTTTTCTATTTTTTTTGCTAATTTTTTCGGTAAGGACCCCATGAATCGCATAAAAAATTACTTTTGTTTTGGGTATGTACAGTTTAAATTTAATCAAAAAAGTTAGTCTAGCTACACAGACAGATATGTCTGTAGACATTACACGTTTTATATAAGAAGATATTAAGTAGATTCTTACTCATTTTCACCCCTTAACAATACCCTTTATGAATGTTTGCATATAGGACGTGAACGCATAGGTAAATATTGGAAAGCAAAAAAAGCTCTCTATTCCTATGCAACTCACCTTTTAGATTGTTTGCATAAATTTTAATGCTTGTTTAGGAAATATGAAAGTCGAGATTTTTAATCTTTTTTATTTTTTCCGCTGAGCAGGTTCCTATATCCCTCTGAAATCAACCGAATGATGGAAAAAAATGCTTCTGACCCTGTATAAGCCTATTTTCGCTTCAATATACACATCTCTTCCCTGAATCAGGATCAGGAATGCGTTTTCAAAATTCGGCAATGCGCGCAAAATTTGTTTTGTAATCATACTTTTTAAGAGATGCTTTTTGAACACTCGAACTTGAAAAGGGCATAGTGTTAAACGGAGCGCTCCAAATTGAATTTATTTTGTGAGATTAACGCATGGCAAAATTTTTAAAAGTCATTTCGAGTTAAAATTCGGGTTTAAACAAATTCAAAACCAAGTTCAAAAATCCGATTTGAACATTTCTAGCGTAGTTTCGAAAAAACCCGAGAAAAATTTTTTCGAACCTTCCAACTATGCTTTTTGTAAAAATAGCCCAAATTTCGAAGTTTCTTGGATTTTTTCGAAACTACACTAGAAGTGTTCTTCGTGATGAAATACATCGTATAGATAGAAATTTTGGTTGAAAAAAATTATATAGGGTGTTCCAGGCAAGTTAGAAAAATCAAAAAATCAATGTCAAAGAAAAGGGCCCTAATTTGGACTCCCCTTCAACACCAAAATTTGGTGTTCATTCTTCAAATTAACATCAATTTGATGTTTGTTTGAATTGACTTAACACCAAATGTTTTTGTGTAAATAAATTAAATTTGAGCGCTGTCGAACCGTTTAAGGCAATGTTTGATCTCTTGATAGTATCTTTTAACTATCTTACCATTTTAAAAATTAATCAATACTTTGATCCTATACTCTGAATCGCTCTTCTTCCATTTTTTGTAAACATAAAAAACACACTTCTTATCACATTCTCGAACGACAAAGAACCTTTTTACTCCAGTTCTAAAAAGACCCGGCTCGCTTCTTCGATCTCACATTATAATTGGCCATTAACATTGGCTACGTGGAACGTAAAACAGGTCGTGTTATGAGTGTGTGCAAGGGTTGTGTTGTTATTTTCCAACTTTCTCTCTCTCTTCTCGTTGCCTTTTTACCTGCCTGTAAACGACTCCAGTTGCCAACCGATCACTCCACTTATGTATATGAAAGCAATCAGCAAAAAAAAGTGGAGATAGCACAAGAAATAGAACGAGTTCATTCATTTTATTGAACATAGGGGCTAGTTGTTGTATTTGTTGTGTAGTTATTTCGGTAGTATAATAAGAGGTCTATTTTCTCTTCTTTAAGACGTTTTTCTTTTACTGTCTTCCGGTGATGTTTGAAGGCAGCCTTTTTTCTTAATGTATAGTGGAACAGTAATAGTGATTCATAATGTCTTTTCGTGATAAGTATATAATTTCGTCTTGTGACAAGTATATGTAATGACGTGATTTGAAACTTTTATTTTATGGGACGGTTTTAAAAGCGATATTGACTTTAATCATTTAATTAAGTGGGCGTACGTTCATTTTTTACGGTTACTTTGTCTTTGAGCCCGTCCATAACCACTTATATAAGGACAAATTGTTTTTTAGAAATTAATATGAATGGGATCACGGTTTCCGAAAGTTGAAAAAAAAGTTCTACAGGAACAAACTTTCATGGCCAAATGGTTAGGACTCCAGAGATTACACTTTAAAGTCGCGGGTTTGCGTCCGTTTGTTTTTAACTTTTTTGCCTTTTTAAAAATTATATAAACAATTTTTTATAACTCGCCGAGACGAATAAAATGACACAAAAATTATTTAATTTGAAAATGGTTTCGGGTTATTGAAACGAAAACCCCGATTCATGTTTTCGTTTCAATTACCCAAACACTTTTAAATTTTATAATTTTTGTCTCATTTTATTCGCTTCGGCGAGTTATAAAAAAAGTTTATATAATTTTTAAAAATCTTTAAAGACAAAAAAGTTAAAAACAAATAGACGCAAGCGAGACTCCAACCCGCGACCTTAAAGTGCAGTCTCTGGAGTCCTAACCATTTGGAGATGAAAGTTTTTTCCCGTGGGACTTTTTCCCAACTTTTGGAAGATATGCGGATAGGTAAAGTGGTCAAGGAGAGGGGGCCGCTCTCCATCAAAACACTAATTTTCCTGTAAAAATTGTAAATTTTTTCCATAATAGTACCAAGATTTTTTTCCGATTATGATATTTTTTAAATGTCCATTTTTTCAAAACTTAAATAAAACTATGACATATTTTCATCAAAAATAATTAAAATTGGCTAATTTTGCCCAAAAATGCCATTTTTTCGATCCGATAAGACCGAGCAATCGTTTCTTCCAAGACTCCGGAAGAGACACTTTTTTTGTTGGCACCAGGACCCAAGGGATCCCAGACCCATCGGTGACCCAGGGTCATGGACCTTTGGACACAAATGGGTCCCATGAGTTCGCGACCCCGGACCCATTTCAAAGTCTGTCCTCACCTCCCCTTGTTACTGGAAAACTTGGGATAAGAAGATGTTTTCGATTTTCAAATTTTTAAATGGTAGTTATAGTCATTTTTTCGTTGAAAATGTTGATTTTCATTGATTTTTCCAATTAATTCATTGAAAATAGATTTACATATTTTACGTAAATTTACAATTGCACAACACCAATTTTTAGAGAAAAAAATCAGATCCCAATTCATGCAAAAAATCACAAAATGTTCTCTTTTTTTGATCATCCTATAGCATAAATATTTTGTAGTTTGAAATTATAATCCCCCTTCTTTTCCTCCTTCATATTTTCCAGCAACTATGACAAATAAAATACACAGTCTAATTTTTGTTCAAAGTTCCTCCACTTGAATAAAGACAGCTTTTTCATTTAAGAGTATTTCCGAGTCCTACGACCTCTTCGTGAACCTGTTGACTTTGAGCTTTTTGTTGGCGGAAAGGTCGAGCTTGACAATAGCGATAAAACCTGTTCGATACTCTTCAACTCTCTAATACGCATAAAAAATCTATAGAAAACTTTGACGTTCTATTTTGTTATGTGAGAACTTTGATCAAGTTTTTTTATTACAGTTACCCTAAAATTTGAGGAATGGTTTTTCATTCAAATCCTAGGTGATAGGTAGTAAAATTAACCATTAAATGAGCTGCTGAGCTCGATGTTTACTGCAAAATTTTTTGATGATTATATGTTTCATATGGATTGCACGTGATTAAAATTCATTGCGCTTGACTCAACAGTAGTTTAACTTGAAATGAGTAGAAGCAATATAAATTTCTTTGAATGGCGAACCAAGGTCGGGGAAGGGAGAGATCATCCATGTTCCTGGGAAAAGTAAAAATTTATCGCTTAGTGGATAAGATAGGGTAGGGTAGGTTTAGACTTAGGCTAAGGCTTAGGCTTAGGCTTAAGCGTAGGCTTAGGTTTACAGGGAAGCATCACTTTTTGTTACAGGCTTTGCCCAAAAGCCCGGTTGGCCCCAAAGTATATCAAAAATTAATCATGGCGCCAGACTTAAAGGCTATGATTTACTTAGGCTTAGGCTTAGACTTAGGCTTGAGCTTAGGCTTGAGCTTAGGCTTAAGCTTAGACTTAAGCTTACGCTTAGGCTTAGGCTTAAGTCTAGGCTTAAGCTTGTAGGCTAATGCTTAGTTTAGGCTTGACTAGGCATGTGCTTAAGCTTAGGCATATGTAGTAACCTTTAATTGTGTTATTTATTTATAAAAATCTACTATTCGTATAGTAATGCTAAATTCCTTTTTATAATATTTTTTGAATTTTCGATGATTTTGGCAATTTTGTTCTTTCTCCTTTGTTCTCATTTTGCGGGAAATTGTGCATTTTTGAGCGTGTTCGGGTTGTTTTCTCGTTGAAAGAAAGGCTTCCTTCCTGCCAGCCACATATGCTATTCTTTTCGCGTTGTTCTGCTGCGAGCTGGAATGTTGCCTCTTTTTTGTCGGGTCGTTTCACTTTTTTACACTCTTCGGTTGGGGCCAACACAGCAGCAGCTGCCGGCATGGCGCCACATTCGCTAGTAGAACAGCCGGAGCAGCGGCAGTAGCGAAGCAGTAACAACACACATGCACAGACGCACATACATGCGAAAAAATTTCATTCTCGGCCCGACTCTTCGACGTTGAAACGACGTTCTTGTGCTCCAGAGAGTTGTGTGGTGGGCCCCCAATTCGTCCTCTTCGCTTCCTCCCACTGATTTATCATCATGAATGTTGTGTGTATGGGACACACACACAAATAATCGATAAGTATCAATGTATTATTTCGTTATTTGATTTCTTATTTTAGACCTATTTATTTGTAGAGGGAAAATTTTACGAGGCGTTTGTCCAAAAATGTTTGTATAAATGTTATTTCTGAAAAATTCTTATTAGAAAATTTTAATCAAGGTTAGAAAGATGGTCACAAAATGGAGACCATACACGGGCAAGTAGGGGGACAGGATCCGAAAATAAGGAGTGGGTCGTAATAAAAGCGCAATTTACGAAGTCGGTCCAAATATAGAATTTTTTACCAAAAAATTGACATTTTTCAAATTTTGAGCACAAACATAAGGGGGAACCCTTATGTATTTTTTCGGATTTTGGGCAAAATAAGAAGTTGTATCACAATTTTTTGGCCAATAAGAAAAACTAGGGGGGAGGGGAGACAGTCCCCCCTTGCCCACGTATGATGAAGATTCATTATGTTTTTTAGAAGTACCACCCCCTAACGTGAGTTAGGGGGTGGTACTTCCCCAGGTACCCTGGGGAAGTACCATCTGTGCCACTAGGATGGAGGAGGGGTGAATAAAAATTCTCAAAATCGAAAAATCTCAGCAATTTTAACCTATTTTTGACAGAAAAATAAAGTACACTCATCAATAATATTTTTAGTCATTTTTCATCATAAAATTTTTTCATAGCTCACCTTTTGAATGATCTCCTAATTCTTACAGAAATATACTTTTTATAGCTTTTTGACATTTTTATTTTGCATTTAACAATAATTTTTTGCTCATTTTCCATGCTCAATTTTCCATTTTTAGCCTTTTTCACTCCTATGCGTCGATTTGTACGGATTAATGATGTTTTGAGCCGCTGTGAATCCATCCCGTAGTTTAATCCAAAGTTGAGTTGTGTGCGAGAAATTTTAATGGGGGTGTATATTTTCTATTTGATTAATTTCCACAAATTTCCTTTATTACGTAACTTATGGAAATTAAGAGGATTTATGAGTGATTTAGAGATAGCTTTTTGAGGTAAACTTTATGAGGATTTTGGGATTTTTGTGATGGAAGTAGACAAATTATGGAATGATTGTTGGATTAATCGGTTACGTTTTTGCTTTTACTTCACTTCGTAAAACAATTTGTTAAATGTAGATTAGTATAGTGAGTAGGAGAACTTGGAACTAGTATCGATTAGGCATCCCACGGAATGTGAAATTTTTTTTCAGCATCTGGAATTGATCTCCCCCTCTAGGTAATTTTTTGCGAGGAATCCGAATTTCACATTTTCGAGACTTGAAAATCTTTCCCCGAATCAAGATAATGCTATTTATATGACGTATGGCCACATTTCTGACAAGAATCATATGCCATACGTCATATAAATAGCCATTTCTTGATTTGGGGATCATCTCTCCGTTGCTTAACTTGCTAGATCGGATGTCAGTTTCTCTATCCACTGCACTATGATACCTCAACTTTTTTGCACTCTTTTTGTGAAAACTATACAAAATTTTCTAAGTAAACCTACAATTCTTTTCAAAATTAGCCAGAATTAATTCTAAGAAAAAGTAATAGATCTTTGGATTTTTTCATTTCTAACCAACAAAACAAGTATTTCCTCTCAATTTAAAAGCCAATTCACAGAATTTTTCAGGAACTTGCATTTTTCTTATAGAATTGTGAGAATTTTATTCAATTTACTTTTCATTATCCATCATTCTAAGGATGGGGACTACTCTCTTTTCCTATGCGAAATTGCTTCTTAGCTTTTTTGCCTTTAGGCAATAAACTATACTTGAGTTATTCGAAGGGGGGCTACTCGACATCTTGAGCTTAATTTTCTCAGCAGAGGAAAAAATGCGATAAAGCAGCAGGAATGCTTTCCGCTTCAGATGAACCCAATTTAAAAGTTTAATAGGATGGGATAGAAGAGTTTCTATCATAGTTGAAAAATTTTCTTTCAATAAATTTTAATTTTGACATTACACACATGTTCTGGGCTTACCATCTCTGCGTTTGTTTCATAGGGCAATATAAAAAAGTCTTCCGGTATATTTTTTAACCCTATACATCATTATTTTTTTACTTTGTATCAAAAGAGCATAACAAGTTCTCTTTAGTTAAGTAGTCTATTGTGGAGACCAAATTTTTTTCTCCCCTGATCTCTTCATAATTACAAAAAATTGTGTGCTCGAATCTCGTGTTTTGCGCAATTTCTACGCGCAGCTTTTTATGTAGGTGTGATTTATGTGTATAGGTGCGAGAGAAGTGAGACATTCGTTTTTGTTCAAGGTCGTCTCTTTGTCATTCCTATTTTTGATCATTGTTGATGCGGGAATTTTTTAATTTATGTGAGTCATAAGGTTGTATGTATCATTTTGGACGTAAAATGATGTGCGGTTGGAAAGTTTATGACAAGCCTCATTTTGGTTTAATAGGTCGTTGAGGCAGGCCTCTCCTTCAGCCTGACGACCAAAAAGATCATCAAAACTAAATTTTTTTGTATTTCCCCCCTTCGTCTTCAAATTCTAGGGCCTGCTAGGCGTGTATTGTTTGGAGAAGATGGATAAAAATTGTTCTTCCCTCTAATCTTTTTACTCTTTCAAAAAGTGAACAACAACCTACAATCCTTCATAAAAAATTTGCTCAAACATTAAACATTAGTCAAATTTCCTTTTCCTTCTTATCATCGTCACTTTCCTTTATTGTCAATCAAATTTTTCTCTCCTAAACTGGCTACAATACGTCTGCTGTTTTTAATTCATTTGATTTCAAAACACCCTATCTCGTGAGTGTTTTTTTATTTTTTACAAAAAATCAATTTCCCCGATTTTTAAAAAATTTCAGGTGCACGACGCACTAAAGAGGAAAAAGGGGCAGACAAGGGTCAAAATTTAAAAAATGTCAATAAACTCGTCGAGCGATTCAAAACGAGTACCAAATCATGAGGTTTGTCCCATGGCCGAGTAGCTAACGTGCTCGGCCTTCACACATAGGGCTCGGGTTCGATCCCGTGTTAGCCAATCGGCCATGGGTCAAAACCTAAATATATGGTATTCATTTTTAAGCGCTCGGCGAGATGAGTCGATTGGTGAATTTTTTTAAATTTTAACTCTTGCTTTCAAGGGTTTAAATATAAAAAAACTTTTTCGTGTGTGGGTGACAAATTCCCATTTTTAATTGAACTTGTTATTTATGTTTTAATAATTTTTATGTGCCTATAAATGTAGGCTTATGAGAAGAAGTGGATTAATTTTAGTTGATTAAAACCACAAAATTGTGCGTTTATTGAGAGGTTATAGTCATATGCGTCGCTACGATCAAGTTTCATGAAAGGAGGTGGGTTAGTGGTCCATCAAATTTCGAGTATTTCTCTTTTTGGAAAACAATTTTTATGGGAAAATGTGAAAAAAGCCCAAAATATTAAGATTTAAACAAATTTGACTAAGCAGAAATTACGATTTTTTGGATAGTTCTAGTAGTTCCTTGTTGAACCACGAGGATAGCTGGAATCTTTTCCTATGGTCTCTTATTCCTAGCCGCCAAAACATTACAGCACTATAGATCGTTTTGATGTTTGGATAAAAGTTTTTTATAGCACAATTCTTGTTATCTTATAGTGCTTTTTATGAGCCTTTTTATTAATCCTTATACCTATTCATACTATTTCCAAAAACTCATTAGTACAGCTTCATATCATAAGATCGCGTCATACATTTCCTTTTTCTATAT
Source organism: Acrobeloides thornei (assembly GCA_034699885.1). Classification (NCBI taxonomy): domain Eukaryota; kingdom Metazoa; phylum Nematoda; class Chromadorea; order Rhabditida; family Cephalobidae; genus Acrobeloides; species Acrobeloides thornei. Next base: position 11,010 of record JAQGCP010000160.1, read on the forward strand.
AACTTAATAAGAATTCTCATAAACGTTCGTTTGAAAATTCCTTGTATGATCCATCTACTTTTGTCTAAGCCGAACCGAATAGGAACAAGATTTATGTCTTTTTGTTGGTGTTTTCGCGGGTTCTTTGATCGTATTTTTGTTGTTTTGGAGTTATGAGAAAGTTGGGGGAGGAGGAAATGTCACTATATTATACTTTCGCGCGAAAAATTGACATGAAATTAGTGTGCATGGGAGTCAAAGATGAGAAGCATGGGTGGGAGTCAAAGATGAGAAAATATGTGTATAAACATGGACTTTGGACTAGGTAAGAAGAGATTATTTTGTTCAATAAATAAGGCGCTTTTCAGAGTTAAAAAGAATTTTTGTGATAATGACGTTAGGTATTTTCTATGTGGAAAATCGATTTTTGCAAATTGATGATTCGTGAAATGCTTCCCTGATTCAGGAAAGAGAAGTATTTATTGAAACAAAAATGAACAAAAATTATAACTCTTGTTGAAAAACTATGGGTTTTCTAGCCGGAGAATAGCACATTTTCGAGTCATAAAATGCTTGCCTGTCCCTGATTCAGGCATGGGTGGATGTAGCAGAAACAAACAAAATTTCGAAATCCTTTCGAGTTTTCTGGGAATCGATTACTCGTATTGCCGAAGCATAAAAATTTTGCATGACCCTGATTCAGGGATAAGTGTGTGTTTTGAAGCGAAAATGACCAAAATCTCGAATTTTCATAGGAAAATCTTCTTTCGTTTCAAAGATTATTTTTCCCTGTGTAATATGAGAGCTTATGTTAATTTTTCAGGCAAATTTTGTCATATTTTCGGTTTCAATTTGCATCTTTGTCCTCGTCAATTTTCCCATTTTTAGCCCCAAATTTTTGTTATTTAATCCATTTGTAAAGGTTCCTTGTTCTCTAATCTTCATCTAGCCTTATTTTCTAGGAGTTTATTTAGCTGTCTAGGAAAGAAATTTTTGATTGACTACGTTGTGTGTGTGTTTGAAAATAATGGATCCCACGAAATGGGGATTCGAGTAGGGCCGTGAGGTGGCTTTTTCGTTTTTTCCATCATCTTTTTATTCCAGCTTGGGCCGCCGTTGTGTGTGTGTTTTATATGCAAAGCGATAAATGGATTGAAAGCTTCTGTTTCGGCGCACTCGCGCCGAAAACATAAATTGGCCCTATACGTTTTAGACGATGAGTGTTGAGAGCATCTTGGCGCCTTTCCGACGTGAGTGTGGGCAATTTAGAATAGGAGCTATGGAGATACTTGTACATACCTTATTTGAGGAAATTGCTTGCTTCCTGGAAAATTTTTTGAAAGAAGAGATTATAGCATGAATGCACTATTGACGTATAATGTTGAGATTTGTGGGGTTAGAAAGTGGATAGCCAAAATAAGGAGTCGCTCCCATTTCTGAAAAAATTAATCAGTCTAAACGGATTTTGAACTACGGGAGGACGTAGCTCAAAATTTTTCTTTAGAAGATCCTCTAGATCTAGCGCCATTTGGAGCAAGTTTCCTTGGTTCCCATTATTTAACGTTGACTAATTTTGGCAAAAAATTTTTTTATTTTCCTCCGGAGATTACTCATTTAGGGGTAATTTTATGCAAAAAATCGATTGCGCGCACTCTCGCAACCTGAAAACTGCAAAAAATGGTGAAAATTCGCCAAAAACGACTACGCAGGGATGCATGGTGAGGGGATATTTGTTCATTTTTCGAGAAAATTGAATTGCATCCCTGCGTGGTAGTTTTTCTGCAGTTTTCAGGTTGCGGGAGTACGCGCAATCAATTTTCGCATAAAATTACCCCCTAAATGGGTAATCTCCGAAAGAAAATAAAAGTGGCGGAACCAGGGGAACTTGTTCCCACCATTTTTATTCTTGTGACCCATACTAAAAAACTCCATCAGACTTTTTTCCATGGGGGTGTTACATCCCTTGTTAGTTTCATAAACACCATTAACCCCCATCTTACATCCAACTTCTTTCGTCATTTTCTCAAGGGTGTTGTTTGCATCAAATAATATTTTTTTAATTGGTTGATTTTCCAATCTTCCACTCTCAACCGCTCACTTCCTCTCTTTGCCAGTTAGAAACTTCCATTCACAAATGACGTGAATCAACAACAAAATTCACTTTTCTTGGAAATTTGAATGAGTATTAAAATCTTGTTTCTTGTTTTGATTGCAAAAACATTGAACGTTCAAATTTGTTTACGTTTTATAAAGGTGGCGTGATTTTCACATGTGCGAATTTGAGGTTACGCTTGAGTTTTGAAATTTACGCTTGAGTTGTGAAAAGCCTAAGAAGGGCAGCATTTAAAATTATTTTGATTTTCTTAATTTTTTTAAAGATCAATGAACAAAAAAATCTCCACAAATGAGCCCATTTCTTCACCAGCACAAAACTTACGTCATTTTAGTCTCAAATAGTGAGTTTTGATTGATTTTCGGATTCGCATCTGCACTCTCAAAAAAACGGGCCGAGAAAGAAACCAACCAAATAATGGCAAATTTTCCGTTTATTTCACTTTTAACAACGCTTACACTTCCTTCCAAATACTAGGAACATTTTTTTCTTTATTGATCATTACATTTTTAGTTTTTATACTTTCGACATTTTTTATTTATTTTTCATTTTGAAAGAAATCTCATTTCTCATTCCGCGTTTTCATTCGCATCGTGATTAGGCATTGATGACTTTCATTTTAATGTTTACGTGGTTTCCGTGTCCATGGTATTTTTTCTTATTTGCAACATATCAAAATCTTACTCAGTAGGCATGGCCTCAGGACGGAAACCGCTCTACGAACGCACCTCATCGCTTTCGTTTAGCCTGCGAAACTGTAACGGGCAACAAGACGGAACTGGATTAGGCAACAACTTGGCTTCATCCCCATATTCACCTTTTATTTCAGCTAATAATTCGGATATTACCAAGAAGATGTTTGAGTACGATAGGTTGGCTTTGGATGTGGCCGAGCAGTTTGCGCCAAAAACATTGCACTCGCCAAGATCTAAATCTTTTTTTGAGGCTGCCTCGCCGAATTCGGGGTTTGAAGATGGCTCGGTAAGGAGTTAATTTTGTTTAAAAAATTATAAAAGTCTATAGTCTTTTTCAGCTATAGAATTATATTTTTGATAGCCTTAGCGCAGTGGATAAAGAGGAGCCCGTCCGATATTGCAAGTTAAGCAACTGTGGGATCACTAGGTTCGATCCCGCCATGTTAAAACTTTTGAAGAAAATAATAATATGCAAAAACTTTACGAGTTCGAATGTTTTATTGAAAATCAAAATTTTGAACCTAGCGAGGATCGAACCTGGCTAACTCAGCTCAACTTGTCAGATTGGAAGGAAGCCTTCTTTATCCACTGTGCCATAGAATAACAAAAAGTGTAAATCTATGAGGGAGATAGGCAAAAAAAACACTGAATTCGATCTTTTAATATTAAAAAAGTTTTCACTTATTAATTTTTAGAATCGCCGACTAAGTGGCGGCTCAAGCTCAAATGACATGTTTGACTGTGCTAGTTCTGGTTATGGTAGTCCTGGTTTAGTTGGAACACCACTAGCCAGCCCGGCACCAAACTCACTCCAATACATTTCGAATCACCTACAAAAAATGTTCATTGACCAAGGATTTTCTGAGGATATAAGCGCCACACAAAACTTACTCAACAACTTGAATAGCTTAAATGGGAAAAATGGATTTGATCCACTTGCTAAAGACGGAAATAGCATCATAAACGGAGGAGCTAATCTTTTGGCCAACGGAACAAATGGGTTTGAAGCAAGTTTGATGAAGTCATTGGAGAACCCGTTAGTACCATGTTCGCCGATTGGGATTAATACTGTTCAATCATCAATGGTAGATAATATGCAAATTTTGGCCTCTATTCCTCCGCCAAATATGGGAATTTCACCGGCTAACATACTACCAACAATAAATAATGGGATCAATGATCAAGGGCTTGATAAGGTATAAAAATTTAGTTTTTTTGGGAACATGGTCATGGGATGAAAAACTCCATGGTATTCGTTATACTCGTCTCAGAAAGCTGAGTCAAATGGCTCGTTTCGAATTTTCTCAGAAAAAAATCGCCGTGGATTGGCTCACCACATTGCAGAAGAGTCAATCATAGACACCTTACTCTTGGAATAGGGCCAGGGTGCTCCTCGAGTCCCATGAAGTGTCCCCATTTTGACCACTGATTTATCTCCACCTATCAAATTGAAAAATTTAGATATTTGCCGCTCGTCCAATTGAATCAAGACGTTTCTCGGAATCCTCTCAAACAACACCAAAACCAATTTTTCATTCTCAAACTAGCATTACTCCAACGCTACCTATGCAAATCATCAGTCCCGAAGCTACGCCGAGAGCTACACCGCCACCAGCTGCCGCAAAACCACCGCCAGCTGCTACCGATGGTTTTGAGAATGATGAGATTCAAGAATTTGCATCACTCCTATGCAGTCCCAAAAAAGCGCCACCACCTCGATACCAATGCCATATTTGCTACCAAAATGGGCATTATATCTCGGATTGTCCGATGGTAGGAATTTTTTGTACTCCTTAGAATCACAAAAACATTTGATGGCTGATTTATTGATTTAGTATTAACGCTAATCGCAAAAAATATTTTTTTTAGCGCTTCAACAGCCCATATGAAGAGCTAACCCCGTATCAAGGCCGAAAAAAGTGTTACGGCGAATTCCAATGTCAGCAATGCAAGCGTAAATGGACTTCTCAGAATTCCGTCGCTAATGAGGCTCAAAGTTGTATTAAGTGTCATGTGCCAGTGTTTCCACATAAACAGGTGCGTTATTACTCAACCTAATTGGGTAGAAAATGCCATAAAACGAGTAATTCCTAAAAATACAGGGTGGACTAAGTTTTTTTACTCTACAAAATGATCATAACTTTTTTCAAATAAATCCATTTTCGATCATTCTTTTTTTATTTTCATTCAGAGACAATAGGAAAGCGATTCATGTCAAAAAATCGAAAAAAATTAGCCTAAGGCTTAGGCTTAGGCTAAGCCTAAGCAGCCTAAGCTAACCTAGGCCTAAGCCTAATAAAGCGATTTGATCGTTGGTTCCGGATCGGATGTCCGATCTAGATTCAGTTCTGGGTCGGACGTCCGATCCAGATGATTCTAGATCGGACGTCCGATCTGGAATTTAGACTCTGATTCTGGATAGGACGTTCGATCTGGTTGAATCTGGATCGGATGCTACATATATATTAAGTTTTGTACGGCCCATATAGTATATTTTTGGGTCTACTCAATACTTCCATAAAATAATTTATGAAAATTTTTTAAATTTTAGCTCCCGATCGACAAAGCTGTGGCTCTTGGTCTTGTGAAGGCACAAAAAGCTATTCCAACAAAAATCGCTCCAATCGGCCACGGACGCCCACCATTGACCAACAACCATACCTAAACCAAAAAATGCTGCAGACCACTTCATGTTGAATCATCGGGATTATGGAACAACCTCGAAAAAATGAGCCAAGCTTTTTTAAACCTTTCTTAGTTATTTTCGCGATTAGTTTATAGAGACAAATTTCTATTTTCATAGCTATTGATTTACTTCGAACTTGCGTGTGTTTTCTTGGCTAGTCTTTTTTATGTTCAAAAATTTTACAGGAGCTATAGCTATCTTTTTGAATAGAGTGGAAAAAAATTTTCTGAAGCTTTAGTTTCTTTATTTGTTTGTATCATATTTTGAAAATAATGCTTCAATTTTTAGATTTCTTTAGTTGTAAAAAACGTGTTTGTCCTTACCAAAAAATTCTCGGCAATTTTTTTTGTTTCATCATGCTCCACTCATTTTTATACGGTGTTTTTCCCTACTCTTTTAAAAAAATACTCTCTTCAAAATCACTGCGCTCCCATCTTTCACGAAGAAATGGGCTTTTAATACAAAAATGTATGTATATTATTGCAACTTCAAATTTTCTGTATATGAAAGCTTCTGATGTTTTTATATAAATTTGTTTGTAAAATATTTTGTATTTAGATTATTATTGTAGTTTATGTAATACTCAAGAGGCTAAAAAATTTAGGGATTCTTCATGGGGATATACAAGTAGAGACCGGCATATGAAAAATTTTTTAAATTTCTCACATTATTCAAAAATTCTCCTATGCATGAATATTTTTCTGTCAAAAAATGCTATTTTAAATATTTTAGATAATAGCTCTAATTAACTTTCATTAGTAACATTGTTTGAAGCGTTTTACCAAAAAAAAATTTTGAAAAAAATCAATGAAAATTTTTTTACGTTGTTTAAAAAAAGCGACACATTTTCGTGATTCATGTTTTTGGTCAAAATCGATAAGTTTGCCGGTCTCTATATATAGGTAAATTTTTGAAATAAAAATTAACGTAATTATCATGTTGAGCGCTATCGAAACATCCAAGCGCAAAAAATCAGGCAAAATTAGTCAGGGTCGGCACAAGCTATCGTGTCCCCACAAGCAACGGCACAAACTATCGTACCAAATCATCGTGCCATCGTAAAATTAACGTAAAGGTACGATGAAATCGCCACAAGCTATCGTACCAATTTGGTACGATGCCATCGTACCGCGTCGTACCATCGTACCACAGCTTGCGGCGATTTCATCGTACCCTTACGTTAATTTTACAATGGTACGATAGCTTGTGGGGCCGTCGTACCATCGTACGACAGCTTGTGCCGTGCTTGTGGCGACCCTATTTTTATGCGATGAACACGATGGTGATATTATTTTTTCATAAAAATTTGCTTCTGCCACGCGCCTTGGACCACTCGGCTATCCATAAAATAAATTTTTGACACAAGATCCTTTATCTCAATCTGAAACCCTTATTTTTTAGTCTCTAAATAATCCTAACTGTACATTATATGAAAATTATGTAAATACTAGTGTCTTATATAGAAAGTCTTCCAAACAAATTATTTTTTAATAGGTTATTTTTATGGGTTAGGTTCTCTTTTTCCATTTTTGCAAGCGAGTTCTGTAACCCCGGTGATTTATCTATAAAATGGTTATATGTATTATGTATTTCTAAACAAACGATTTTTATATGTAGCATAATATATGTCTCTATGTATCGTATAAGTATTGCTTTTTTAATAAAGCAAGCTTCTACCTATTATGTCATGATATTATGGCCAAATGATGTTTCTGTTACCATTTTTTGGCAAATTGCCAAAAATTTGATCCGTGTTTTTTAACACTATCTTTGTATGCAAATTCTTTTGTTTGTAAGTATGCAAAATTCAGCGGATCTTCTCTGTAATAAAAAACGGTGTTTTCTACCTTCTTTTTGTGTTATAATACTCCCCGTGCACCCTATTAAGTGTCTTGTAAATGCTTGAAAATATGATTTTTATAATTTTTATTTGTAAATGTATAATAAAGTTTTTTATTTTAAAATTTGCGTTGCTAGGAAGACACAAAAATTCTCCTCCCCCCAGAAAAATTCTTGTTCATGGGTGTTAGACAAAGAATGGCAACTGTCAAAATAAAAATTATGGATGGGACAGTGGAGTAGTTACAGTGGGTCTGCAGGGACGGCAGTTTTTTTGGTAAAAATTGGCGGAAACTCGAAATTTTAAAAACGAGTCACACCATTCTACAGTCGAAACTTAGATTTAGGTTTCGGGATTTATTCATGAATAAACATATACAACAAGCAGCGTTACAAATACAGTACAATTAAATTAACTGGATCCCGGCTCATGGGCTAGAATCTCCACACCTCAACCCCCCGATTTCTGATCATCCCCAACTTTTATAGTAGCCGCCCCGCGGCTACGTCGCTGAAGCGGCTGTTTATTATTATAAATATGAAAATTTTAATGACTAGTATTATTTTTTAAAAATTGATTCATAAATTCTGTCAAATTCAAATCATTTCTGTTTTCTCGAGACGGTTCCAACTCAATGATAAGTGTGAGATAAGTCAAAGTTAAGGAAATTATCTAAAATTTAAAAAAACAGAAATATGCTTATTTTTCAAATTACCGTCAAAATCAGAGGCTTGGTAATGACTGTAAAACTCCACACAGAAATTCCTAAATTTGCTCGCTCGATTTGAGAAACGAAAGCATTAGCTATCTGATAGATTTTTTCATTGTATGGTTGCCATATGATGGTGTTGCTATATAGTATATTTTTGACTTCTTGGATCTAGAATTTTATAAAGTCTTTAAAATGTTCCCCTCCGTCCTCCTAACACCCTTACGGATCATTAAAGTGGGGAGGGGGCAGTGGTGTAGGTAAGGAGAATGTACTCTGGGTACTTGTTCCCTAGTGGTGCGTAGAAAGCATGGTTTCGGTTTCGAATTACGACCCCAAAGTGTCGGCTTCGTGGTTTCGAAAATCGAAACCGAATTTTCGATAAAATCGAATCATAAAGATCCCCTATTATGATTACCAAAATTTTCCATATTTTCTCTAAAAATGTTCAAAATTGTCATTTTTTTCCATCAAACTATTTTTTTTTCACTATTTTTTCACCAAAAAGGTTCAAAATTTTCCATTTTTTCTATAAAAATTGTAATTTTCTGAGAATTTTCAGCTTAAAAATAAATATTTTTTCACAAAAATTGAAGTATAAATGGCTGCCAAGTTATTCCCTCCCCCTATCCTGCGGCTGAAATTATGCCATTGGGGGTACAAAAAATTAAAAATTTGATTTTTATTATATGGTCATAGAAAGCCCATTGGCACCTAATTTTTTTATGAGTACCTTATATTGGCCTCTACTATCTTTCCACGTGAAAATTATAAAAACTGGGACTTACACCTCTGTGTGTCCCTTGTCAGGTAGTTTTAAAACTCATCTATATGGATGACCGATAGATAAAATTGGTGCTAGTTAACAATATGAGTCTCATAGGTTTTTATGAGTCCAATAAAAAATTTATTTAAAAAAATAGATAAAAGAATAGAAAATGAAAATGTTATTCGCACAAAATCAAATCCAATGTCTTACCCATCTGGGCCAAGTAGAGTAAAAGTTTTCCCATTTCTGATTGTTCTAGTCGAATATTTTTAGTATCATCAGAAGGATCTAAAACTATTGATTTTTCATTATTCATGCATTATTCCCATGGGGGGGGGATAAGGAATCTACAGCACCAGTATGGTCATAGATGGGCTAATCACAAAATGTACTTTGTTGATCCCACAAATCCCCAAGTACATACGCAAAGTATTGAGGCTACTTAGGCTGCCCTAAAGTTTAGCCTGAGGCATCTACATGGGACTAATTCCGAACTTCTCCCAACCTATCTTTTTCAGTATATATATATCGAACTTTTACGAAATGATTCTTGTTGTTTTGGATAGGAGGAACACTATACCGATCCTATTTCTCGATTTTGATCTAATAAGGATATCTAGCTTAGAACTATACGGCAACACACTGCTTGTGTAATACTGGGATGAGGATATAAATCCCTTAGAATTTACAACTTCAACAACTACAACCACTCCAATTACATTAACTACGACCACCACTAGTCAACAAAATCAGCAAACTCCAACACCAAAACAACTACAAAAAGTGCAAGCCATTTTTACTTGAGTTCAGCTCTAATTTTTATAATGCCTTATATTTTATTTTATTACATATATATACAGATATATAATAAAGTTTTGCAAAAATAAATAACTTAATATGCATTTTTCTTTAAGAATGGTCATAGTCTGGGAATTCTTTTGGTCGTAGATACATTTGAGAAGAGGCAAC
>JAQGCP010000161.1:0-20764 GCA_034699885.1 Acrobeloides thornei
GCTTCGGGAATGTGCGCAATCGATTTTTCGCATAAAATTAGGGGTAGTAGGGTCATTTTTTGCAAAAATTCAAAAAATTTTTTTTCGCTACCAACGTACCGCAATTTTACCCCCCTTTAAATATCAAATTTAGGAACACTTGCATATTGGCCACCAGAAAGATTCACTGTTGAATATCATGACAATCTCATTTATAACACAGGTTTCAACATCTGGGGTCTTGGCATTACTCTAGTCGAAATCATCGTTGGAAAACTTCCATACCAAAACAAAGGAAAAGTCACAGAAAACATTATTTTGCTGCAACATCAAATCAAACAGTTTCAGGCCGGAGTGAACGATTTGGTCAACCAAGCACCTTTTAATGAGTACACCCAAATGCTAAGGGAGTTTATCCAGCGATGTTTGAGTCCTGTTATAACCAATCGAACTTATGAAATGCTTATGGAAACCGACTTTTACAGCAATTCAAAAGAGCCTTCTGAATCGATCGTCAACAAATATATCGAAGAATACAAAGAGTTCAATACGATCGTAGAACGGGGCATGACAGCGCCGCCAATGGCACTTAAAAAATTGGAAAATAACCCTAAAGAAGTATATGAACAAGAAACGTTCACAATTAACATAGACGACGTGAAAGAACTCCGCACGATTTATGCCCGTAGAAACACTCAAGTTATCGAAGGCTCATACGAGCTAGGTGACGGAAGAATGCTGGCAATCAAGAAGCGATTTTTCAAAAGCCACACAACAAAACCACAAGATAAGAAAGACAGATTCCTGTATGAAATTAAAATCTGCAAAAAATTGATAAAATCGCCGTTTATTACTTACCTTTATGCGTATGATATAAAAGATACAGAAGCGAGTTTATGCATGGAGCTTATGGATATGAATTTGAAAGAGCTTTATCAGAAGTTTCATGCAAGAAGCAACAGTTTCCCCGAGAAACTTTTGGGTAAGGAATGCTTGCAAAGTGACGACATGGCGTAAAAAGTTTCGTGTTCGCATTATTTCAACTTATTATTTTCGCAACTTGTTTTGTTTTTTACTTTAGTATAGTCAATATGCCTGGTTTTCATCTTAATTTAAACATTATACTGAAAAAAAATTCAAAAAGTAAAAAACAGCCATCTTCTTTCGTCAAAGAAATTTGATGTTGATTGAATGCTGGAAGTTGATTTATTAAATCGACTCTTTTCGGCTAATACTTTCTTTCTATTACTTCCATTTCGCTGAAAAAGATGATTCATCGATTTGCTAAAAATGTTGTGCAATAACCAAAAAAAATTTGAGCAAAAATAGCGCTTTCAGGGCCGCCACTAATTCGTGCGGAAATTTTTGATTTCACTAATTTATCACTAATAACATCACTAATTCCGTTCGGACGCGTTTGGACACATCACTAATAGGCGTTCGGACGCGTTCAGAAACGTTCGGAAACGTTCAGACGCGTTCGGAAACGTTCAGACGCGTTCGGAAATGTTCGGACGAGCGTCCGAACGCATCCGAACGTTTCTGAACGCGTCCGAACGCAATTAGTGAAGTTATTAGTGAACTAAAGTCCGTTCGGGAGCCGTCCGAACGTATTAGTGGCGGCCCTAATTTATCACTAATAACATCACTAATTCCGTTCGGGCTGGCACTAATTCGTTCCGACACGAAATTCCGGAATTCGTCGGAACGACCTAAACTTTAAAATTTTTGAAAATTTTTTTCGCTAGTAGATAGAACTTTTTATTTTTTATCTATTAGCGAAAAAATTTTTCAAAAATTTTAAAGTTTAGGTCGTTCCGACGAGTTCCGGAATTTCGTGTCGGAACGAATTAGTGCAGGCCCTTCGGACACATCACTAATAGGCGTTCGGACACGTTCGGAAACGTTCAGACGCGTTCAGAAATGTTCGGAAGAACGCCCGAACGCATCCGAACGCCTATTAGTGATGTTTCCGAACGCAATTAGTGAAGTTATTAGTGGACTAAAGTCCGTTCGGGAGCCGTCCGAACGTATTAGTGGCGGCCCTCAACAACCCTACTTGTGAGCTAAATGAAAAACAAAACAAAACCAATTTTTATTTCTTATTTAGGAACTCTGTACAGCTGGCAGCTATACTTTCCACGCAACAATCTGAATCAAACAAGCTTATATTGGGTCGAGTATTGGTATCCACAAATGGTACCATCCATCTCGGATTCTGCCATTTTCTTTGATTTTCCATCTTATTGTACTAACTTTACTGGATGCGTTAACAAATAAGATAACTCAAATGTGTAATAAAAAAGTAGAAAAAAATTTATTTCATACTTATAAAAATTATGCTTCATATTTTTGCTATATAAGAAAATTAAGAGCAAGTTCTCCTGGTTGTCTACTTAACGTTGACTAAACTCGGCAAAAAATTGTTTTACCCCTAAATGGAAATTACTCATTTAGGGGTAATTTTATGCGAAAAATCGATTGTGTAACTTGAAAACCGCAGAAAAATGGTGAAAATTCAATTTCCTCGAGAAATGGAAAATGTTAGCGACCACGCAGGGATGCATGGGGATATTTATTCATTTTTCGAGAAAATTGAATTGCATCCCTGCGTGGTCGTTTTTGGCGAATTTTCACCATTTTTCTGCGGTTTTCAGGTTGCGGGAATGCGCGCAATCGATTTTTCGCATAAAATTATCCCTAAGTGGGTAACTTCCGGAAGAAAATAAAAAAATTTTTTTTGCCGAGTTCACAGTTGCACAGACCCCGGTCCAAAATTTTTGTTTTTACGACCCACCTCATCCACTTTCGACACCGGAAACCGATGACCTACCCCTTCTTACCACATGGCCATTTTTTTTCGGGGTTGTGCAACTGTGGCCGAGTTTAGTCAACGGGGGGGGGGGCAGACACTTTGATCCGTATAGTGTTGCTCACAAGGCCTACCCTCCCGAAAATGCGTGCAATCGATTCCGCGCATAAAACTATCCCTAAAAACGTGTTTTCGTAAAGTCGAACATTTCAAAAAATCGATTTTTTCGGGGATACGGGAAGTCCCAAAGCCTGATTCAGGGTAGGCCTTGTGACTAATACTATACGGATCAAAGTGTCGGGCCCCGGGTAGCGGCAACCAGGGGAAATTGCTCCAAATATTCATTTAAAATCATCTGTTGGTAAACTTTTGACCGCCACTATATGTTTTATATGAACGTTCCTTTGTATAGTTCAGCTCCAGCTATAAAAAAAGCTGGACTCAAAATTCAAAGTTCGAAGTCAGCATCCCGTAAGCAACGTTGAGCCGAATGGATTATCGTAAGTTCGACCCCCAAATACACACTCTTATTTCCCTGAATCAGGGTCAAGGAAGCATTTTCAAGTTTCGGGAATGCGCGCAATCGATTTTTCTCATGATTTTACCCCTATAAGGCTGTTTTGGCAAAAAATTTTTTTCATAGATTAATCCCTAATTCTTACCCCCTTAACGAATTTGGACACACGGAAACGGTTGGGGATTGAACCTAAGATATCAACTTTGGCCCAACGTTGCTTAACTTGCCTGATCGGATGGGATGCTAACTTCGGACCTTGAATTTTGGGTCCTTACTTTTTTATAGTTGAGGCTGTAACGAACTTATACATAGTGTAACTTGTTTAAAATATATTTACCGCGATCTTGATTGGTACATACGCATTCGAATTACAAGGAAATGCCGAAACAATTATAGAAAATAATGGTAGGCATAACAAATACAAGAGTAAGATCATGTTCTAAAATTCATTAAGATTTTCTAAGGTGTTGTCAAGTTATGAAATTGGTATATTACAACGAAAACATGAAGACATAATTCGTCCCTGATTCAATAGAAGTTGTATATTGACGCGAAATTTTTTTTCAAAAAATTTTCATTTTTCATCGACTTATGAAAAATGTCACCAAATTTTTTGAATTTTTGCCGTCAATAACACAGCTTTGATTGAAATCAGGTACGAATTGTCGATATGTTAATGTTTTCGTTATAATACAAAGATTTTTCAAAAATAGCAAACTTCAAACTTATTTATCTCGAAAGCTATGACGATTTACGTGTTGCCTATAAGAACAAAAAATTCTCCATTTTTATGTACTTTCATATATATAAGTATTTCATCGAGTTTTTACGAGTGGGCTGGTTTTTAACGCATCCCCTCCGGGGATGGTCATGATGTTTCGTTTTTTTTAATTGAAAGTCATTTCTCTGATAATCATTGACATTAAAAACTGGTATCTCCGGGATCGGCAGGATAGAAAGAAAAGGAAGAAGATTTTCGAGATCGACAGTCTTAGAAAGAGACATAGCACCATCGTTTGATTTCTTCAAAGCTGAGCCGGATGCCATTTTTTTTATAACGGGTTATTAATTTCCTTTTTCGCTTGCTTAGACTAGTTAATGAATTTTTTTATAATCATAAATGGATAAAAAAACTGGTCTATCTCCAAGATTATAGGAAAAATAAACTGGGGATCGAGTGCTATCGCACGAAGAGGGGAGAAGAGATTTTCCGATCCGAACACTAAAGCGCTTATTATACTTTTCCGCGGACAAATTCCGCGGAATTTTTCCACGGTTTCTTAATTGAACGATTTATCGCGTTAGACAAGGATTGATGACATCATTTTGGTACCAGGTGAAAGTTCATCGAGAAAGTTCATTTTTCAATTGGATAGAAATTGAAAAAAATCCGAAAATTTGAAAAAAAGTCGAAAAAATGCGAAACAAATTTTCGAAAAAATGCGAAACAAAATCGAAAAAATATATACTGCATTCCCAGAGCGGATATACAGGGTGCGCAAAAAGTGCATTTTTTTCTTTTTTGGGATCGGGTAATTATTTTTCCAAAATGACTCCCACGGCGGGGCAAAATCGAAAAAAATTGACGAATTAAAAGTTTTGATTATATTCGCCTGACTTGCAAAATAAATTCCAATTATTGAAACGAAAATTTAAAATTTTTTGCCAAAACCGTTGAATTTTTGCTAAAACTTTGGAGACAAATTCCGGTCGTCAGGAATTTTTGTTTTCGCTAATTTTTTTTGTAAAAAATTTCTCAAGATTTGATTAACAACTGAATGCATCGCTTTTTTCACGAAACCTTCATTTTCAGCATTATTTTCGACTTGAAAATATAGGTTTCGTGAAAAAAAGCGATGCATTAAGTTGTTAATCAAATCTTAAGAATTTTTTACAAAAAAATTAGCGAAAACGAAAATTCCTGACGACCGGAATTTGTCTCCAAAGTTTTACCAAAAATTCAAAAAAATTTTAAATTTGAGATGCTCAATGAACATTTTCGGTGTAAAGACTCCACTATAATGGACTAAATAGACGAAATAGACGAAATCAAATATACTATATCTCAATCACATTATATGATATTATCTATCGCCATCTCATTGACTACGGTGACATCTTAGGCTTTCGCATTATACACACAAACTAAAAAGTTTTTCGTCGGGACAGGGCCTAGTGTGATGTCTTATCGAAGGTTGATTGATTGAGTAAGGTTGTACAGGGTGAAAACATGAAGATAGTGTTAAACCTAAAATCGACTGGATTTTTCCGATAAAAATCCTATTCAATTGTCGGGAAAATGTGGTTATACTTGGTCAAAAAACCTAAAAATAAAAAATTTATAATCATTTCAATTTTTTATAATTTTTTTATAACTGTTTTATTTTTAGGTTTTTTGATCAAGTATAAGCACATTTTCCCGACAATTGTATAGGGTTTTCATCGGAAAAATCCAGTCGAATTTAGGTTTAAAATAATTCGGAGTCGAAGATATTTGATTTTTAACGAAAACATCGTGGCAAATGCATTCGTGGCGAATGCGTTGTGGCAAAGTTGGCTATGCCCAATTTTGAAAATTATTTTGGGTTATTGAAACGAAAACATGAATCAGGGATTTCGTTTCAATAACCCAAAACAATTTTCAAATTGGATAATTTTTGTACCATTTTGTTCATCTCATTTAGCTATAAAAACTTCTACAATGTTCTTTTTATGAAACTTGAAAAAATCAATGCAAAAATCGATTTAAAAATTCAAACAAGTTTGTGTATTACAACGAAAACATGTATGCAAATGAAAATTTCAAACGCAATTATCTCGAAAACTACAACGATTCAGAACATGCCGTAAAAACAAAAAATGCTCCATTTTTCATGATCTTTCCAAATATCAACAACAACTGACACCCCTTCAAAAAGAAAATTTAAAATGAGATATAAAGATTTTTCCTATTCTTCCCTGATAGTTTTGGTATCGTTAGAAAGCTAGAATTAGTAGCAATCGTATGACACATAAATTATGCTATAACTCTTTCTAGTTGAGAAAGAGTTATTGCATAATTAGTTTTAAAAATGTCAGTTTTTTAGATATTTTTTAATAATTATGCAATATCTCTCCGCAACCAGAAAGAGTTATGGCATGATTTTGGTGTCATTCGATTGCTACGAAATCCAGCTTTCTAATGACACCACAACTATCAGAATTGGCTGTGTATTTCTGGAGAAATCAGCTCAAAAACATAAAAAAACGTTTCGAAATGTCAAGTTTCGAAACATCAAACGACCAAACTAATCGCCAAAGAGCTTATGAACTTATACAAAATTTCTCATCCAAGTCATAGAGAAGCTTTAGAGAAGGTGGCTTCGAAAGATTAAAGGTTTTGCCATCGAAAGACTAGGTTTAAAAAAATACTGCAATAACTGTATATTTTCTGGTAATATGAAATTGGGCAAAAGTTTTCGGACCCGACCGGGACTCGAACCCGGACCTCCTGGATACCATTCAAGTGCACTACCATTGTGCTAAAGTCCATTTCCGCCGCCAATGGGAAAAAAGTCCAGACGAGGTGGCCAAGTGGTAAAGCTCTTGCTTTGCACTCCGAAGGGCAAGGGTTCGATCCCGGAGGTCGAAATCAGAAATATCATAATTCAAGATTTCATCATACAAAATGCTTCCTTGACCCTGATTCAGGGAAATTAATACATGTTGGATTTTCGTTTCAATACACACTCTTATAATCTTATAAGCTTCAATACACACTCTTATAATCTTATAAGAGTGTATATTGAAGCGAAAATCCAACATGTACTAATTTCCCTGGATCAGGGAAGCGTTTTCAAGATTCGGGAATGCGCGCAATCGATTCCCCGCATGAAATTACCCCCCAGAAATGTGATTTTGAGGGAGAAATTTCAAAAATTTTCAATTTTCGCTTCAATACGCACATCTATTTCCCTGAATCAGGATCAAGGAAGCATTTTCACGCTTCGGCAATGCGCGCAATCGATTTTTCGCATGATTTTACCCCTATATAGCCTGTTTTGGTAACAAAAATTTTTTCGAAGATTAGTTACCCCTCCCCCCTTTAAGAAGTTATTCCTTTTTAATGTACCTACTAGCTTCTTTTCACGCTTGCAGAATATTTCAATTCTTCAGTGCAGTTTGCAATTTTCCATCCGCGATGTTCGATTGAAGTATTTCTATCAGCAACACATGTACAACCTCCATTAGGTCTAGGCTTTTTGATCCCTTTTTGGCTGGAGTTCGAATCTCACTGCCATCCAATTTTTTTGCCTTTGATACTTTTTGTCAAAATCTAGGAAACCAAGTTCGTGATGTTCCCTTGTAAGAACTTGTAAAAAATAAGAGGGTCTTCTCTTTTTTTGGCAAAACGAGATACACATGCACATTTTTATCATATTTTTAAAAGAGGAAGCATGAAAACAGTCCTTATACATCAACAAATTCCGTAAATAAATTCCGTTAATAAATTGATAACGTTTCGATGTTAATAAAAGCCAAAATAAAAAAGTAGAATAGATTAGAATTCTTGAGAAAGTCTTTATTTATTGGGTAGTTGCATAAGTATATAATAGGTTGTTCCATAAATTCGTATCGCTACTTTTTCGAATATTTCTCGCGAGAAAAGGCCGTTTTCGATGAAATTTTTTTCAGAATAGGGTAAAAAACATTGTCAGGAATACGATGATGCAGTTAACTTTTTGCATAGATCAGGTTTTCGTATCAATAAACAACAATTTTTTCAAAATCGCACATTTTCGAAAGTTTAAAATGTTGATACCGGGGGGTTTTTCAGGCTATAGAAGTCGGTTTTTGACGAAATTTTCGACCTTCCTAGGGTTTTTCTATGCGCTGAACACGATTCTGCCGTTATTTTTTGTCATAGACCTCGGGAATATTGTCAAAAATGGCTTACAAGATAGGCCATTCGAATTTTTTACCCCTTGGGGTAACAAATTTCGGGCATGGGGAACACGAATCCGATGAAATTTTTTGATTTTGACCACTGTAAGGTACCTTTCTACCCCCTACGTGTGGTAAAACCCAAAAAAGGCCTCTCTTGTAAGCCATTTTTGACAATATTCCTGAGGTCTATGAAAAAAATAACGGCAGAATCTTGTTCAGCGCGGGTAATTTTATGTGGGGAATCGACTGCGCGCACTCCTGAACCTTGAAAACGCTTCCTTGACTCTGATTCAGGGAAGAAATCGGTAGCAAAATCCCTAGAAAGTCGATTTTCCAGCGAAAAATCGAATTTTAATTCATTTTCACTTCAATACACCCACCCCATTCCCTGAAGGGACAAGGAAGCGTTTTCATGATGCGTTCAATCTACTCCCCGCATAAAATTGCCCCGATAGGGGTGGTTTTTAGGAAAATTTTTTCCAAAATTCATGCAAAAAGTCTCTTTTTGAACAAACCAATATTTTAGAGAAGTTATATTGGCAAAATTGGTGTTAACAACCATGATGAATGTAAAATTATTATTATTTTCACAGATCATTTTTTATTTAAATTCCAATGTGCTTAGTCAAAACAGTAAGTTGGGAAGAAAAAAAATCATAGCAACAACTGGTTTGAGCCTTCATGCGGGGTCCCCGGTTTCTAGAACCCAGTGGGTACGTAGCCAAGGGAGATGGGCGACCGCTCCTCATCCTGTCATTGGAAAAATTTTCCCCTTGATCCTTCTTAACTTTTTTCCGATTTTTGAAAAAATCACCATTTTTCATCAAAATTTGCCAGATTTTCATCAAAAATGGGAACAAATGGTGGTAAGTGTACAAGGGAAATCGAGTCAACTCGTAGAGCGCTTTAAAACGAGTACCATATCATGGAATTTGGGGGGTTTTGACTCATGGCCGAGTGGTAACACGCGCTGCATTAACCCATCGGGCGTGGGTTCGATACCAAAGGTCTCAAATTTGTAATTTTTCTATGGAAGAGGACCCCCTTTTTCCATTGAGGGCGTGATGAGGAGGAGGTAATGTAGTGCGTAACAGAAGATTTTAGGTACTTGTCTAACAACATATTCAAACATTAACATTTATGGAAATGATTTAAACGGAGTCCAAGGAAAACCCTCCGATTGTTGCCAATTCTGTCAACAGAAACGAGGCTGCCGTGCTTACACTTGGGATAGCTTCAACGGCGGAACATGTTGGCTAAAAAACGCCACTCAACCATTCAGCATGTCGAATGGATCGTCTACGGGAATCATGAGTCCGTTGTTGAATGAAACTTATTCGCTGAAACGAAATTATGCTGCTCCAAATTTTTTCGATATGGGATGGACTTTCTCACACCCGTATGGTAATACGAATGTGACAAAAAATGTTAACCGAACTGTCGCAAATCAACTCGGATTGATCGGCTATCAAAATGGAAAAGTTTATATGGGAGTAGACAGTACGAATGTTTACAATAACAGCGGAAGGGCTAGCGTTGAAATAAAAACCACCGATCTGTACAACTCTGGGCTGTTCATCTTAAGCCTCGACCATATGCCGACTGGCCCGGGCGTTTGGCCAGCATTTTGGACAGATAGCCCAAATTGGCCAGCTTCAGGAGAAATCGATATTCTGGAAGGATATTCTTTTCGTAACAACAATAAAGTTTCGATACATACTGGAGAAAATTGCATAATGCAACAAAACTATTCGGATTTCTTTGTTGGAAGTTGGGACGATCCGAGTAATAAGCCGTTTTTAGACTGTTATGAGAATTCAAGTAAATTTTGTTACAAACGAGACCACAAGTAAGAAATCCTGACACTTGGGGCCTGTTGCTTAGTTCCGGAACCGGAAGTCGAATCCCGGAAGTTGGAACCA
Source organism: Acrobeloides thornei (assembly GCA_034699885.1). Taxonomy (NCBI): domain Eukaryota; kingdom Metazoa; phylum Nematoda; class Chromadorea; order Rhabditida; family Cephalobidae; genus Acrobeloides; species Acrobeloides thornei. The sequence continues at coordinate 10,157 of JAQGCP010000161.1, forward strand.
GAGATCGGAAGTAAAAATTTCAGACTTTCAGTTCCGATTTTGAAAATTTGCACTAAATTGGAACTGGAAGTCGGAAGTTTTTACTTCCGATCTCCGGTTCTGGGATCCGACTTCCGGAACTAAATAACAGGCCCTTTGACGATGCATGAGCTTTCGAAAACACAATTTTTAGATACAACGGCTAATGTGCTGCATGCCTGTGGTATCTATGGGCCAAACGGAACATTTAACACGGGATTCAATCAAGCAGGCGGCGGAGTTTTCGTATGGCAATGGGATCGTGAAAGATTTCTTCGTGTTTGGAGTTTCGTGAAACCGAACATACCGAATGACATTCTTCAAGTAGCGATCCCCCCTGTTCTTATTTAAAAAATCATTTTAGGAAAGCCCAAATCCAAATCCTGACACGTGGGGATTGCCAAATGCTTATTTTCCTCTCGGTCCAAACTGCACGCCTGATCATTTTATTAACCAAATGCTTGCATTCGACATAGCATTTTGTGGCTGGTGGACGCCCCATAATTTTCCAGGAGGCGAAGCAGGATGTGAAGAATCCGTAAAATTCCATCCCGAATTATATACTGAAGCATACTGGCTTATAAATTATTTGAAGGTTTTTTGTAAGCCGAACGAGCCATGTTGATTTTATAAACCCAATGTAAAGATAGTTGTTGATTTGTCTTATTGAGTTCGAATATCCGTGATATTGTAAATCTGAAACAATAAATTGTTTATTCATAAAATAGTTTCTATCTTTTCATTTCACCCGTACAGTCAATTTGAAGCTCAGAATCTGAGCTTCAAAATGACACCAAAACCAAATCAAACGGATTTATCTATCAAAAGTTATGATAAAAACTCTGCTAGAAATGGTATCCCGAGTGCTGCTGCAAAGTTGACTCCCCCTTTAATCCTCACGTGTTGGTACGCCTACAAGACTCCCCCACCCGGGATCCAAAAATCGTTTGTTCAAAAAGTGCTCCAAATCGTCTGATTTTTTGTGCTCGGGGGTTTTCGGGTATGGGGAACGCAAATCCGAAGGAATTGTTCATTTTTGACATCTGTGAGTGTCCTACGCGGCGGGGGACCTCAACTTTAGATCGTTTTATCCAATTGTTGCACAAAAATTACAGCTCGGTAGCGGAGAGCATCGCAGGCGCTTCCAAGTCCATATCGATAGCGTAGAGCACCGCAGGCCAGTGGTGGAACGTAAACCGTAATTACGGTTTACGGAATTTTTTTCATTCCGTAAAATTACGGTTTACGCTATACGGAATTGTGAAAATAATCGTAAAACGTAATCAAATTTTTGTTTATTTTTCACCAATTTTCATTTTTTAGCTATAAAAACTCGACCATTTTTCAATAAAAATATACCAAAAATTCGCATAAATACAAACATTTTGGAACTTATGCACTTCGGCCCCCCAAAATTCGCATAAATCAAACATTTTGGTCTAATTTTATGCGGGGAATCGATTGCGCACATTTTCGACACATGAAAACTACGTCTAGACATCGAAAATGGCAGTTTTTGTTTAAAAAACGAACTTTTTCCTGAACCAGGGTCAAGGAAGCGTTTTCACGCTTCGATAATGCGCGCAATCGATTCCCCACATAAAATTATGCCTAGAAAGGTTCTTGGCATAAAAAAAATTTGTCCCGTTTCCCGAATCGGGAATTCCCGACGATTTTTCCTCGAAAATGGCTATTTTTTCAATTTCGGGAATCCCGATGGCATTCCTGTTTCCCGCCCGATTTCAGGGGGGGGGAATTGCTTCAGGAATCCTGCAATTCCCGGCAACGTTGCCTGATTCAACCAAATTTTGTTCATCAGAACGATTTATCGAGCATTACAAAATCTTAAATCATTTCGAACGACGATAAAAAAAGTTGATCTCGATGAAACCAATTTGTACGCGTCTTGACACCGTCGATATTTATTAGTACGCAAGGGTGAAAAACTTTCGCATTTTTTCATCGAAAAGTAGAATGAAGGGTTTCCAAGAGTTGACCGATGAGGATGCCCGTTCAAATTCTATCAAGAAAACAAATACAAATTTTTCCCCTGTTCCACTGGTCAACTCACCCTAGAAAAAATGATTAATATTTTTTAAACTCCTTTTAAGCTAACTATGAAATTTGACGATATTATGACTCGAGATCTTGGCGAGTTTGGCCGATATCAAAAAGTGTTATTCATATTCGTGTGCGCGCCCTGTATGATTGCTGCTATGCATGCTTTGGTTTGGTCTTTTTCGGCTGCAGATTTACCTCATAGGTAAGTCGATTTTCTGTTTTGATTATCATAATTCGGCGAGGTTAAATCCAAATTTGATGATCTTGATCTCATTTGATTCTTTGAAACACGAGCTAAAAATATTATCTAGACACCTTTATGTCAAACCTTTAAAAATTGAAAAGCAAAAAACCCCGGATTTTTCATAGATCAAAAAATCGAAGTTTTAGCTATGTCACTCCAGAAAATTTTGAGCGGGCGGAAATTTTGTGCAATCTTAAGTCCATATTTCTAGCTCCAAAATTTGTGACTTGGTGTTTTCTTTTTTATTATAACTTGTAAATCTTAGATGTCGATTGAATTGGGAGCTCGAAAATGCAACTTACCAGACTTTAAATCCTATCGGACTTGAAAAAATATGTGAAAACTGTCCGAAATTCAAAAGCTGTTGGCTAAATGGAACATCGGAGTGCCCTTATGGTTATGTCTATGATCACACGGAGATAAAAAAATCGGCTATTGATGAGGTAGGTTATTTCCATTTTCAAATTGTTGTAAAAATTGTACCTTAGTGGAATTTAGTCTGTGATAGGGGATGGATAAAGGCTTTTGTCCAGTCGACCTATTATATTGGGCAAGCAATCGGTTCAATAGTTTTTGGCTTTATGGGAGATCGGTAAGAATGCAATTTTGGTTACACCCCGATTTTACCATTTTTAGGTTTGGTCGGAAGAAAGTCGTGATTATTGCAATTTGTTTAGTGCTGATAGCCGGATTTGGTATGGTGAAACCTGTTGTTTGGTGGGTGTATGCGCTATGGAGGACCCTAGCTGGAATGTCTCACCCAGGTGTGTGCTGTGATTTTTTTGTCTACTTTTTTTTAAATTTTAGGAATTTCGAATATATCTCTTCTTATTGGTACAGAGCTGGTTGGTCCATCAGGAAGACGCTTTGGTTCACTCATGTCTGGGCTCTTTTTTGCTATGGGTCATTGTCTGCTGGTATTGTTGGCATATTTCATACGAGATTTTGAAGTGCTACAACTGGCCATTGCTATTATTCCAATTCTAGTATTTGTGTATTATTGGTATGTGTTACTTATCTATAAGAATTGTCTGAGAAGAATAATATACTCTTGTGGAAAAATATAATTTTCTCCAAAAAAACTCCTGTAAGGGGTATTTTTAGAAAGCGTGCAATCGATTTCTCGCATGAAAATACCCCTTATGGATGATTTTTGAAGAAAAAAATTTACAATTTTTGAGCAAAAATTCGATTTTGAGTAAAAATTTTTCATAAAAAACACAAAAGTACGGTTTTTTTGGTTTACCCCTGTACTGTTCAAAATAAGATAGATACACTATAATTTTTGATACTGAAATTTTTTTTTAGGTTTATCCCAGAAAGCCCTCGTTGGTTGGTTTCTCAAAGACGCTACAAAGAAGCCAATGAAATCCTCAAAGAAGTGGCCATCGTAAATAAAACCCAGCTAGCGCACGATTGGGCAGAGAGTGTTGATGAGGCACTAGAAGACAAAGCCGTTCGTCGATACAACTTATTTCATCTGTTTAAATCGCCAAAAATTTTATGCCGAGTCCTAGCAATGTTTTTTGTTTGGTAAGTGTGACCTTAAAATAGATTTCTCGCATAAAAATACCCCTAATGAATAATTTTGGAGAAAAAATTTTTTTGGAAAATTTTCTCCAAAAAATTACCAAATGGCGGTTTTTTGGAACACCCTGTAAATAATTGGATAAAGAATGGTTGTATGGACTTGGACTCAACGTCTGAAAAATCGATTTTTTTCAGGCCAGTCGTTTCTATGGTGTACTATGGAGTTTCAATGAATCCAAATTTCCTTGGCGGAAACCTATACATAGCTTTTGCTCTTGGAGCTATAGTGGAATTGCCTGCCATCCTACTGATGTATAGCCTGATCGATAGGGTTGGGAGAAAAAAGCTGATTTGCTGTGGTTTCTTGATGTGTGTTGTTGCTTTGTTGTCAAATTGGGCTATTCCAGAATCTGGTGAGAATCAAGTTTTCAGTTTTAAAATATGCTAGATGATTTTTTTTGAGCCCACAAGTCGCCCCGCCAAAAATGAATTGAGCTCTAAAATCTTTTTGAACACAAAATTGAAAATCCAAAAAACGGGAGTACGTTTTTTGGATTTCTCGTTAAAAATTACATTAAAGGGATCATTTTCTGGAAAAAAATTCAATTTTTTTTCACTTTTCCCAGACTTGAATAGCCCCAAAATGTCATCATTTTTTAAGCATATGATTGGATAAGTATAAGTCAATTTCTCATCACGAAGTCTGCTATTGCCTTAACCATGAATTCACTTTATACATATACGCCAGAACTTTTCCCCACCGTACTTCGGGCTACAGCTTCGCTTGGGTGTTCAATGATGGCCAGAATTGGTGCTGTTTCGGCTTCTTTTATCATGATGTGGCTGGTGAGTGATTTTTTAACATGGAAATACTCCTTCAAATTCTGTTATTTTGAGCTATTCGGAGTAATATTCAAAAAAAAATTTTTGAAAGAAATTCATGTTAAATTATAAGCAAAAATTAAAAATCCGATTTTTATTGTGAACTTGGCTCAGTGGTAGTACTTCAAGTTCAAGTCCAAGGGTCTCGGGTTCGAATCCCACCCGAGTCGATTTGATTTTGCCTACGAAAAAAAGCTGGTACAAATCGTTTTTTCAGGTTGAAAAGTATTCCAAACTTGTGGTGATTATCCCATTTTCCTTGCTAAGCTTAATTTCAGCGATTGTTGTATGGTTCTGTCTGCCAGAGACAATGGGGGGTAAGCTGCCAGAATCAATTGAAGATATTGAAGAATAATATTTTTAAATTTTAATTCTAGGATTTTTTTGACATATTACTAGTATCCAGCGTCGTAATTATGGAGAACGAACCTGGGGAAATCTTCCCCCCAAACGATGGAAAAATAATTTTCAGGGACGAAAATTTCCCAAAACTTTCATCTAAATCTGAATTTTGTAGAATTTCCTCCCTCAAATCTGAACCAAAATTACGACGCTGCTTGTATCTTTTTTTGTATGACATTTATCTTTGTGATTATATCTTATCATTTGTAATACATCAATTTTTAATTTCGCCAACCTCACACGCGATTATCTCGAGACCTTTTTCAGGACATGCTGTAACAACAAAAAGTGTTCTATTTTTCATGAACTTTCTGAATCTATACAAATTATGGCAACATTTTTCCAAGTAGACTGATCATTTATCAAAAAATACAGGCACAACCAAATAAGGCATAGAAAATACCCAAAATTATGTTACAATAACTATATCATTTTATTTTTCGAGTCGTTTTCTTCATTCTCATCAAAAGTAAAACATCTTCTAGCTCTACGTCGAGCACATCTAAAAATATTTAATTTTTTGTTTTTTTGTGTGCAAAAGTTCTTCACCTCGGGCATCTTTTACTAACTCGATCAAAGCATGGCTGATGGAAAACCGCACAACAATCACGGCAAATTGAAACACTATCCGAGAAAGGATAGAGTACCTAAAAGATGAATGTTTACGAAAATGACTCCGAGGGTTTTCAAGGCGGGGTTTTATTCGTTTCAATAAACACGATTTTATTGAAATTCAAGCAACTTTTATTGCATTTTCCCCCTGAATTTCAATAAATCATGTTTATTGAAACGATTTACGGGAGGGGCCGTTATATCGACGTTTGACTGTACCTCTTTTACGGTGCACAATTCACATATAAAAGCATTTCCCATACAAATTTCGCACTCGACGGTGATATGGCGCTTGAAAATTCCAACTATTACTTCAATGTCTTTCAATAAGGTGCCTGTAGCTAGTTGGATGAGGTCATTTAGTGTATACATTTCAGAGGATTCAACAAAATGCTGGTATTTGTTTAAATATTGTAGGATTCGTAATTTTCTGGCTCTCTAAAAATTATTTTTTTATGAAAATCCATTGTGAATAGTCGAAATTTTTCAATTTTTATCGAATTTTTCGATATTTGAAGAATTTTTGACTAATGTTTCAAATTTGGACGAATTTTTTCAATTTTTAACGAATTTTTTATGAACGTTCATCCTGAATATCATACACTAATCTTACAACAAATAAAACTAATGTACTAACCTTACAACAAATAAAATAACATTTCATCAACATGATACATCTCCTCAATTTATGCATCTTATTCATCGCATTCACATATCTCAATAAAGCCGGATTTTCCACTGAGATATTAATAATCGGCTTTTTGTCCACGATCACCAATAGTTGTTTAGCTGCTCGACAAACTAGTCTTTTCTCGGCATCCCAATTTCTCACTATTCTAGCCGGTATATACATAACATCATTCCAGTGACATTTTTTGCAATAGAATCTGCCGGTGTAATCGCAAAGCCGCGCTTCAAATTCAAGCCCTTCGTCTGAAATTTTCAATTTTTTTGTTAGTATAAAAAGTGTATACCAAAGCCAATGGGTGTCTGACATTCAGCACATTGAAAATTTTGTTCCACCAGGCTGACTTCGGGACAAATTTTATAATTGAGAGAAAATCCCGGTTGGTTGACCTTCAAGCCGGCACATGGGCGCTTGGTTTTTTCCATACATTTTTCATGAACTCGGAAGCCACAAACTAAATTGTGTAATTAAGTCAAGCAGGGGGCGAAAAGATGCCATCACCCATAACCCACCCAGGGTGGATCACCCATCACCCACTAGTGGGTGATGGGTGATTGTGGGTGATTCACCCAGTGGGTGATGGATGCCCATTTTTTCGCCCCCTGAAGGCAAGTAAATGTGTGTTACCTCGACATCTACGCCATCTTTGCGCAATCCTCCAAATTGTACTCAAACACGTTTCACAATAAGGATTCCTGCCACTAGCCGATTGGATTGCAAATTCATGCCCTTTGAACTTTGTACACTTCTCTGGTTCCTTGCCAGTCGTAATACTTTCCTAAAAATGACTCAAAAAATTTTTTTATATACAATTTTTCATCTACTTTGTGCTGTTCCATTTCTAACTTTAAGTCCACCAACATCGCCATAACATCCTGTTTCTTTTGCTCATCACTAGTCGATGTATCGACCAGATATTTCTTACAATAATCTATGGCTATCTCTAGTTCATCTACTCGCAGCATTTTGGGATTTTTTACTCTTTCTAACTCGATCAAATGAGTGATTTGAGAGTTGATAAAGTTTTGAAAATCCGACTCGAAATATAGCATATCAGCATAATCGAGTTGCTTGGGAGGAGTATTATCAGGTTCGGAGTTTGACGGATTTTCTATGAGTTGATTTTCTGAGGATTTTCGCTCCGACATTGTGGCAAGCCTAATCCCTAAAATGTGAAGTCAGAGTGTTTTTAAAAAATTCGCATAATTGCATTTTTCATGTAAACAAGAAAAGAAGATTATTTTTTTATAAGTGTTTATCTATGTATGACCGGATACAATGCCAGAAATAAATGATATAAAACAATCTTTCTAATGAGCGCACACATTATAAATTCGAATCATGGGGACTTGATAATAATCAACAATGTTTCAAGACCTCATTGGAAGGCGAAAAACTTTTTATTTCGTTGTGAAAAGTCCGTTGTGAAATGTCAAAATTTAGAACCTTCGACAAATACGCAAGCGTTTCAATAAAAATGCACAAATTTTGAATTTTCTGTTTCAATTTACTGAATGTCGACGTGAACCGTGTGAAGCAAAAAAAGTTTTTTGATTATAGTATCGAACTTTCGAATCGCGAAAGTGCTTCTCAATTTTTATTTAAGCTAACAATAACTCCATAACATCACATAAGAAAAAAAAGTAAAACCTTCCAAATGAAATTTTTGATTAAAAACTAAATTTTCAATAAATATATGGTTTCGCTGTTTCAAGAAATGGAAGGATTTACCTTGATAAAATAAATTTATTTTGATAGATAGTAAAAAAACAATAATAAAATTTAAATAAATCACAGGCTTTCTATTAGCGTCGGTAACTATCATTGCGACGATCTCCACCTCCACCACCCATGCGACGATCACCACCTCCACGCGGACCTCCACGACCACGAGAGCGACCTATAAAAATTAGAAAGTAGTTGTCGATAAAGAAATCATAGGTGAGCAGAGGGGTTGCCAATTTTCCAATTTCTGCGTGGGGATCGGCCACTTTTGCGGGGGAATCAGAGCCGTAGCCAGAAATTTTTTTAGGGGGGAGAGGGCAATTTTTGGGTCGGCTCCCAAAATTATGAGGGTTCTCCTTTATGTTTTTTCGACAATTGTTGGAAAAAACATAAGGGGGGATCAAGGCAATTTTTTCGAGTTTTTCTAAAAAAATTTCAAAAATCACCTTGTTCCTCCTTTATGTTTTTCGCGTCGACAAGCGCAAAATTTTTTTGTTGAAAAATGAAAATTTTTAGACAATTTTGGTGAAAAATGCATAATTTTAGACATTTTTTGTGCAAAAAATCTAATTGGGGACCATTAGGATTTTATATTTTTTGAAAATTTTGCGAAAAATCATAATAGGTGATTTTTTCGACTTTTGAAAATTTTAGGGGGTAATTGCCAATCACTGCCTACTTATGAAAGAAATTGTCTCACCTCCACGTGCACCACGACCACCTCCACGTCCTCGCATAGGCTTCTTCCTTGGTTCGTCATCGATCAAAAGAGTGTCCAATGCCAACGAATCCGGCAACACGACATAACGAATATTGTTCCCTGTAAAAATTCTAGCAAGTGGCGAATATGTCAAATACTCAAAATTTCGAAAACGGTGCCGCTAATCGATTCTTCTCGATGAGTTATGATAAAAACTCAAAAAATAAAATTTTATGTTTTTGGCCATATTCAGCTCAATTACGACTGACTCACGGTTTAACTTCTTTTGAGGAGTTCAAAATAACCTAATTTGAAAGATTTTTGGGTCCCCTTATGTTTTCCAACATTGAATTTTCAAAAAACAACTATATATTCCAGATAAAAATCTTTTTTAAAAACTTACCTCGAATCGAAATTGCATCCAGTGTAATCGGTTCACGGCCTTTGACATGCATTTTTACCGATCTTAAGTGCGTATTCATGGCCACATCAACGCCCAGAATAGTACCGGTGACTTGAGTTCCGTTTTTCAGCTCAATTACGACCGTTTCGCGGTTCAGCTTCATCATAAATTGCACAAGCTTCATTTTTTTTCTTGTTTCTAGGTAAATAATACTAAACAATACAGTGACTCTCGATATAGTGACACCCCCAAGGGAGGAGTCACTATATCGAATTTTTAAAGAAAAATACAATGTATTCGTTATAACTGAAGTAAAAAGTGTCAAAACACTATTTTTCAAAACAATAATAAAAATATTTCAACATAATTATGGGCTTTAAATACCGAAATTTTGCCGTTTTTTGACGAAAACATTTGCGAAAATTTTTTTTCAAAAAGTGATCTATCAGGAATAATTTTATGCGAGAAATCGATTGCGCGCATTGAAAAATTTTGAAAATGCTAACTTAGCCATGAAATCATCATTTTTCGATTTTTTCCGTCGGTACGCAGCCCCGCAAAGATGTCTGTGTGAAATGTTGAACGTGTAATTGATAAAATCACGATTTCATGGCTAAGTTAGCATTTCAGAAATTTTCAATGCGCCCAATCGATTTCTTGCATAAAATTATCCCTAATAGGTCACCTTTTTGAAAAAATTTTCGCAAATTTTTTCGCCAAAAACGGCAAAATTTCGATTTTTTAAAGCCCACCCTATGTATTCAATTCAACACAACAATTTTAGGTACTAGTATGGTTTAGGGGCCCACTTAATAAAATTTTCAAAAATGACACTCATGAGTTATTTTTCCATAAGAATTCAAATATCGCACTTAAAAATTGTGAAAACACTTGCAACCGTTCGAAATAGAGCATTTTCCTGCCAAAATACGACTGCATAAGGATACTTTTGACGTGAAAATTTCATGCCAAACGCAAGAATGTCAATTTTGAGCTGTTGCAAGCTTTTTCATAATGTTTAAGTGCGATTTTTGGATTCTAATGAAAAAAACCCATAACTGTCATTTTTGAAAATTTTTTAAGTGGGCCCCTAAACCATACTAGTACCTAAACGAATTTCCGGACGCGACCCGTCCAGAAATTGTGAAAATGCACTATTTTCGGACGCTAGCGCATTTCCGAACGGCTAGCGACGGTTAGCACGCAGCCTAATTCACAACCTCTCTAGGGCCACATTTTGGTACTTATGCACTATCTCCCTAGGGGCACATGTGTTTGCCTGGTTCACAAAATGTGAAGCCATGCTATTTTTGTGGATTTTTTGCATGGAAACACCGTATATA
>JAQGCP010000162.1:0-20740 GCA_034699885.1 Acrobeloides thornei
TCCAATTTGAACATTGTTTTGGGTTATTGAAACGAAAACCCTGAATCAGAATTTTCGTTTCAATAATCCAAAACAATATTCAAATTAGATAATTTTGATGTCATTTTGTTCGTCTCATTTAGCTATAAAAAATTGCTACAATGTTCATTTGGTGAAAATTGAAAAAATTGATGCAAAAATCGATTTTTTCGCAAAAATTGAAACAAGTTTGTGTATTACAACGAAAACATGAACAATTTCAAACGCAATTTTCTCAAAAACTACAACGATTCAGAGCATGCCGTAAAAACAAAAATGCTTCATTTTTTGTCAACTTTCCAAATTTCAACAAAATTTGACAATTTTTTTTCTACTGAACTGGTCCAAGGAGTTAGTATTTTGGAAAAGAGGGAGCAGTAGAAAAATTTTTCATACGTTCATAGCCACCCCATGGCTACTCCACTTTCATTGTGAAGCTTTGATCCTTCAAAAGTCCATGATTGTCCGGCTTAGATGACAAGTACTTATTTATGTCTACCTGGCTACCTGTGACGTTGACCCGCAATGATTATAACTAGCCACCTAGTCGAGTGCATTATCGCTTCTGCGTACTATGTATGTAAGTCCGAGAATCAATATCCTCGTGCGAGTTGGGTGTACTGGTCAGTGACCTACTATGGTTTCAACTAACACAACTAGCAAATGTCCATTTTCCATAGAATTTTTATACTTTTCTTCTCGAAGAATCATACCAAAATAGGCTGTAGGATCAATTGTTTTTTTTTACAAACAGTTTTCACATTAGAACGAATGTTCCTAAATGGTGTGCAAATCTTTATTTGCATACCAACGCTTTTTACGATTAAACGTTTTCAATACAAAAATTTTAATTCATAAATTTTTTTAAAACTTTCCCCACCCTGATTCAGGGAAGGGGGTTATGTGTATTGAAACGAAAATGAACAAAATTCGAAGTTTCGCAGGAAAACAAGTTTTCTAGGTGGGGAATCGATTGTGCGCATTCCCGAAGCGTGAAAATGCTTTCCCGGCCCTGATTCGGTGAATATGGATTTTGGAGGGTACAGCCTACCATCCTACTAGCTACCCAGCATACAGCCTACTACTTAGTTAGACTACTAGCTTCCCAGCCTACAGCCTTCCAGACTACTAGCTTGCCATCCTACTAGCTAGTACGACTACTAGTTTGCCACCCTTCCAGTCTACTAGCTAGGCTGGCAAGCTCATTTTCGTTTCAATACACATATCCCCCTTTCCTGAATCAGTATCAGGAAAAAAATTCACGTTATTTTGGGTCTCTTTTTTGGGTTTTCCTTTAAGAGTACCAAGCTATTTTCTGCATTCTTGTGATGATTCATAACTCCAAATTTGCTGAAAGTCATTCGCGTGGGTGTAGCTTTTCCAAATAGTTTGACTCATACGTGTAACACATACTAAGTGTAACACATATTACTTTTAGAGTAGGCCAAGGGTAAGCCAAAAAAGATGTACAGACGAAATTCGCACGACATGGGGCTCATCGACGAACCACTTCCAACTTTTCCAACAAAAGATGGATGCATTGCTCGTGTGCCCTATGCTTCTGTTATGGCTTTCGTCATGTGTGTAATCGGAGTGATATTATTTGCTATAATGATGGTGTGGTCGTTTAACGCCTCGATTGAACAGGCTAGAAGAGCACTGGATATTGAACACATTCCATGGTTAGATAAGGCAAGGTTCCAAATCACCAATATACTTCAAACTTTCAAATTTCCGGTATATTCTGTTATTTTCATCTATTCTGAGTAGCATTAAAAAAAATTTTTTGAAAAAAAGTTGTCTAACAGCAGGCAAAATCAAATTGACTCAGGTGGGATTCGAACCCGAGACCCTTAGACTCGAATCTTAGAGCATTACCACTGAGCCAAGTTCACGATAAAAATGGGATCTTAATTTTGCTTATAATTTAACATAAAAAGAAAAAAAATTCTTGTTAAATTATAAGCAAAATTAAATTCACAAATTTTATCGTGAACTTGGCTCAGTGGTAGTGCTCTAAGATTCGAATCTAAGGGTCTTGGGTTCGAATCCCACCTGAGTCGATTTGATTTTGCCTGCGAAAAAAAGCTCTTAGACAACTTTTTTTCGAAAATTTTTTTTGAATGTTGCTCAGAATATCGTAATATAACAGAATATACCGAAAATTTGAAGGGGTATTCCCGTGTTAGAAGAACTAACGTCAAATTTTTTTAGGTCTACCTATCATTTATTATCGTCGCCGTATTGATGATAATCATGGCCTTGTTTTTGTTGTGTATTGCCGTGTTAAGCACGGGTTCAACGCGTGAAGAAGTCTACGGCCATTCGAATGCCCGCCGTGGAGGCCGGGCGTCTTGTGTTATGGGCCTGATTGTTGCTTATGTGTTGAATATCTTATGGATGCTAGTGCTTTCTGTTACAGCCATTTTAAGCTTTATCTATTATATATTCTCGGGGTTGTGCTCATCACTAACAGTTTATAACGAAACGAACTGCTTGGATTTCAGTCTATTCAGGCCATTTGTCAAAGATTTTAGCGATGCTGTAAGTTTTTTAAGTGAGAAAGAAGTTGCCAAAAAGTTGAACAAAGTTGATTTTTGGAAAGTTCATGAAAAATTGAGCATTTTTTGTTTTTACGGCATCTTCTGAATCGTTGTAGTTTTCGAGATAATTGCATTTGAAATTGTTCATGCTTTTCGTTGTAGTACACAAACTTTTTTGAATTTTTTACGCGGAAAAATCGATTTTTACATCGATTTTTTAAATTTTCATAAAATGAACATGGTAGTAATTTTTATAGCTAAATGAGACGAACAAAATGACACCAAGATTATCCAATTTGAACATGGTTTTGGGTTATTGAAACGAAAATTCTGATTCAGGGTTTTCGTTTCAATAACCCAAAACAATTTTCAAATTGAAAAATGCACTGCTAATTTCGATTTTCGCTTCAATACATCCCTTCCCTGAATCAGGGAATTACGAAATTACGGGTCTAAAGTGATTTTTGATTTTTTTTTGTCGTTGAAAAACTCGAAAAAAATAGAAAAATTCGAAAAAACATTGACCCCATCCCTATGTTTTTGCCCAAATTTTTTGAAATTTTTCAAAACGTACGAGGCACCAACATTTTCAATTCAAAATCCAACCATTTTCAGTCGTTAGTCCTGTGTGGTGGAAATGTTCAACAATTTTGTGCCATCACCAACACTGTCATAACATGGTATGTGGTCGGCTTTGTTGGAAGTATGATCATTTGCCTGGGCCTAACACAATTCCTTGCAACGAACGCCGCCAACTATGCCCATTTGAACAATGAAAATCGTTACATTGAACTAAAAGAAGTCATGTATAACGAAGGAATGAGTGCGGATCGTGAGCTGAGCATGCGCACAACGGTTTCCCGGGTGACCGAAATGAATAGGCCACCACAGGTACCTTCGCGTGGATACGAGACTTCTATGAACAGAAGTAGAACAACAACCCGTGAAACTCCAAATGGACATAATGTGCGTAGGAATTCCTACCAAAAATCACTGCATGAATTGAATGGGTGGGCTGATACGCAATATTAAATTGTTTGGAGTTACTACACAATAGGAGAGGGGCTACAAAATTTTTTCGAAAATTTTTTTCTGGAAATGACCTCTCTATGGATAAAAACATGTAGGGAATCTAAAAAAGGCAAAAAACGCTTCCCTGGTTCAGGGAAGTCCTATGTATTGAAGCGAAAAGTTGCAAAAATGCGATTTTGAATGTGATTTTTCGACTTTTCGCTTCAATACACAGATCTTCCCTGGATCAGGGAAGCGTTTTTTCGCTTTGAAAATGTCAAATTCGAATTCCCCGCATGTTTTATGGTCATTTCCAGAAAAAATTTTTGAAAATTTTTCAAGTGGGTGACCTCCCTATTGTGTAGTAGCTCCAATTGTTTTATTTTTTTACTGCCTTTTTTGCTTTAAATCTTCTTTACTTATTTATATTCTTACGGGTTATTTTTTACCATATTTTCTCTAAGTACAGGGAGCAGAGCGATCCGCGTACGATTTCTCCGTGATATACTGAGCCTGGTTTTCCCTCCAACACGACCACGCAGGGATGCATGTTAGAGGGAAAATCAAACTTATTATATACTGAGCTTGATTTTCCCGCCAATATGCATCCCTGCGTGGTCGTATTGGCGGAAAGCTTGGTTTTGAATTTTTTAGGGTTATCAGTTGTGCAGCGCGCGGCACGACGCTAGCAGCGGCGTTAGCAGTTGTGCCGTTGCACTATGACACAACGCTAGCAGTTGTGCCGCGAGTTGTAAAACGGCGGCACGACTGATAGCGCGCACCCTTACCAGTTAAGGTAAAAAAAATCGATCTTTCAATTTTTCCTAAATCGCTTTATTTTTTTGTATTCAAGGGGGTTTTTCGATATAGAGAACACGAATCTAAAGGAAGTTTTTGATTTTGACTACTGGAAGCTACTCCTACAAGAGGTATACTCCATAAAAAGGTTTTAACAAAAATCGCTTAAACCAGTGTCAGGAAACTTTTTTCATGCCTCGAAAATGCGCGCAATCTATTCCCACATCGAAAAACCCCTAGAAAGCCTATTTCCCGGCGAAAATTTTTTTCATTTTATTTTTTTGTTTCATTGTCGCTTAATGAACACACTTCTTTCCTGAATCAGGGTGTGTAGAAAAAACCAGCAAAATGCTAATTTTCCATTATATTTCTTATATAAATTTGACAAAATTCACATCTCAAAAATCAGAATTAACACTGAAAAATCGGCACTAGGCCCCTCGTTACGGTTACGGGCTCTCGTACCGAGCACACTCATCACGGCCACTCGTTACGTTACGGCCTCTCGTTACAGAATCCGCTTGTTACGGCCTGCCAGGGGCGTGCTAGGCTTTCAAAAATGGGGGAGGGGGAAATCATAAACAACTTTTTTCAATTTTTTATGAAAAATTTAATTTTTAAAGTTAAAATTAATCGGGTTCTGTAACGAGAGGCCCGTAACGAATGACCGTGAATTCGCGTCGTAACGAGGGGCCTAGTGCCGTCGTTTTGGATCCGCAGGTAGCTGTGGTTTTTTGGAGCTACCTGTGGTTTTGGATAAAAACATAAGGGGGTACCCTTATGATTTTTTTCAAAATTTTTTCTGACGGGGGCAATTGTCCGGATTGTCCCTCCAAAACGTGCCTGGGTATGATGAATTTTTATGAAAAAGGGGCATTTTTAGTGAAAACTTGATAAAATTAATTGAAAAATTCAAATGAAAGGCCATTAAAATTTTTGAAAATTTTTGTTTTTAAGATTTTTTAGTTATGAGTAGAATTTTAGGTGTCTTTCTTGTCGAAATTATGCCTTAAATGGTAAACCATGTTCACCATTGCTTATTTTACAACGATTTCTTCAACAAAACGTAAGTTATCTTCTTAAATACATGGTGTATCGAAAAAATCGAAAGCTGATCGATTCTTTCATGTTTTTTCGACCTGAAAATTTTGTTCAAAAATGACCCTATTAGGGCTAATTTTATGTTAGGAATCGATTTTGCACATTCTCGAAGCTTGAAAATGCTTCCCTGATTCAAGGAAATTAGTACATGTTCGATTTTCGTTTCAATACAAAACACTCATTTCTCTGAATCAGGGTCAGGGAAGCTTTTTCAAGCTTTGGGAATGCGCGCAATCGATTCATTAAATACGCTATTAAGGTGAACAGCGGGTGATAAATGTCACACACACTTCTCCCCCTCCCCTCCATTAAGGTGAGGACACTGGCCTAAAAGGGTGGGTGGATGAAATTTTCAAGCTTTTGTCAAAATTACCTTGTTCCCCTCCCTCTTATGATTTTTTCTCAAAATTTTAAAATTTCTCATGAGTGGGTGATGGGGGACTGTCCCTTTCTACTGGATATATAGGATTGGCACCCCTGTTCACCTATGTTGGATATTGGCAATTGATCGGAAAAAATATTTTAGGTTCCACGAAATTTCAACCACATTCCATTGACAGAACCACTTCCTGGTATGGAGCACCTTTCTTATGTTGATCCAAAAGCAATCAGTCGTTTTGATGCGAAAATTACCACACTTCCAAATGGGCTTCGAGTAGCTACGGAACCTAATTTTGGAGAATATTGTACGGTTGGAGGTAAGCTTTGATGGTTAAAAAAATAAGGTTTTATATATTTTTTAGTCATAGTCTATATTAGATTTTAAATGGGATAAACTTTTGCAGCAGCATCTCCGAAAAAAAATTTTGAATTTTTGCAAAAATGATATCTTTTCTAGGGGTAATTTTATGCGAAAAATTGATTGCGCGCATTCCCGAAGCTTGAAAATGTATCCCTGATTCAGGGAAATGAGAGTGTATTGAAGCGAAAATATGAAAATTCGCTTCAATACACACTCTTATCTCCCTGAATCAAGGCCAGGGAAGCATTTTCAAGCTTCGGGAATGCGCGCAATCGATTTTTCGCATAAAATTACCCCTAGAAAAGTCATCTTTGCAAAAATTCCAAAAAAAATTGTTCGAAAATGCTGCAAAGTTTACCTCTCCTCCCCCTTGAAGTTAATTTTTAGTCGGAATTGAGGCAGGTGCTCGCTACGAAGCAAATTATCCACTTGGCACATCACATTTTATAGAAAAATTAGCTTTCTTGGTATGTACAAATATCAATTTTGTAAGTCTTTAATTTTTAGTCGTCGAAGAATTTCTCATCTAAAGAAGAGATATTTGCTATTTTGGAAAATCGCGGAGCTTTAATTGATTGCCAATCGACGAAAGATCTTTTTTTATATGCATCTTCTTGTCATGTAGATGGGGTTGATGACATTGTTGGGATTATTGGGGATGCTGTTTTTAGACCTCGATTTACGGAAGAAGAGGTATTTATTTGATTTCTTTAGGAATAATTGTGCGACTTCATCCCCCTAGGGGTCTGAGATTTACTTAAATTTATGTAATTTACTTAAATTTGACCTTAAAAACTTAGTATAGGGTGCGTTAAAAATTCTTGATCACTTTGAAGTTTCATGCTAGACCTCGTTAGTAAAAACCGTACTTTTGTGTTTTTTGGCGAAAAATTTGCAAAAATCGCATGAAAATACCCCTTATAGGTGATTTTTGAACATTTTTCACCAAAAAAACGCAAACGTACGGTTTTTTGCTCACCCTGTACTTTCAGATAGACATGGGACGTCAAATAATCGCATTTGAAAATGATGCAATGAGAAGAAGTCTTGAATGTGAGCCGCTGTTAACAGACTGGATCCATAAAGTATTTTTCTTATTAAAACATAATCGACTTGTTAAATTCAGGCAGCTTTTCAAGGCAACACATTGGGCTTATCGAAATATTGTGATTCGGCAAATGTCAGCAACATCAACAGAAAGCATTTGGTCTCATTTATTAAACAGTATTTTGCGCCGAGCCGTATTGTACTTGCGGGTAGGTTTTCGATAAAAAATGGCCAGGGGAGGGGGACGATTGAAGCGAGTTATAGCAAAAAAATTTTTTTGACAAACGTAAAAAATGTTCGAAACGATGAAAAAATACTGCTTTCGAGGAAAAATCGAAAAAAAATTTTGACCATTTAAAAATGGCCAAAAATTTTTTTTCGATTTTTCCTCGAAAACAGTATTCTTTTTCATCGTTTCGAACATTTTTTACGTTTGTCGAAAAAATTTTTTGCGATAACTCGTCACAATCGACCCTCCCACTTTTAAGGTGTTGGTGTTGATCATGATTTCTTGGTGAATGCAGCAAAACAATATTTTAATGAGAACGATAGCACTTGGACAGAGAACTCTTCAGGTCTACTTTCTCCTTTACCAGAGATTGATAGATCGATTGCCCAATATACAGGCGGAGAAGTTCGTGTAAGTTTTTGTGGCAAGTTACAGCAGATTGGGTCATAATTCGAGAATTTAGGTCACAGATGATCTAAGTCATATGGCCCTTGGTCCAACCGAATACCCGAATTTGGCTCATTTCATACTTGGATTTGAAGGCGCTTCTTTAGACCATCCGGACTTTGTCCCATTCTGTGTGTTAAACTCCTTGATGGGTGGTGGAGGCAGTTTTAGCGCTGGTGGACCAGGAAAAGGAATGTACACTAGACTTTATACCGATGTTCTTCATCAGTAAGACCCCAAAATACAGAGTGATCCAGATGAATATGCAATGAAATAAAATCAAAAAAATTCGATTTTTAACGAATTTTATTTCCATTGTATATTCATCTGGATCACTCCGTATGACTTTTTTTTAGCTATCATTGGATGTATAACTCGACCGCCTATAACCATTCCTATGCCGACGCAGGCCTGTTTTGTATTCGTGCAAGTGGACCACCGGAGAAGCTAAATGAGATGGCGAAGATAATTCTGAAACAATTCTTTTTGTTAACAGAAGGAGTGGATAAGGCCGAATTGGAACGTGCCAAAACCCAACTAAAATCCCAGCTGATGATGAACTTGGAAATGCGTCCCGTAATGTTTGAGGATCTCGTCAGACAAATTATTGCTCATGGAATAAGGAAAAAGCCCGAGGAGTACGTGGAACTTATCAGTAAGTTTGATTAAATACAGGGTGTTCCACAAAAAAGCATAAAAATACCCATAATGAGTCATTTTGGAGAAAAAATTTTCGCCAAAAAACGCAAAAGTACGGTTGTTTTTTGGCTCACCCTGTAAATAGCACCATTGTATTTTTAAACGTTTTCTTTTTAGATAAAGTGACAACTGAGGATATTGTTCGAATAACCGAACGAATGCTTCATTCTAAACCATCAATAGTGGGATATGGTGACGTAAATAAACTTCAATCGTACGAAAAATTTGATCAAGCTGTAGCTAGAAGAGACCTAAAGATTTTGGAAAAATCGTCATCATTTTTGAAATTTGGCAAATAACTGTTATGGCTAATATGATTTTTTAAATAAATTTTTATTCAGAACTTTTCACGAAATAGTATATCTTCATCTAAAAAATGATCAGTTAGCTTATTATGACGATACATTTGAAGGAAAAGTGATAGAGCCTTATCTAAATCCCATCTTTCGAGTTTTCCGGTGGGATAGGCTACTTCAGTTCGTAGAGATTTGATCTTGCAAATTTCTTTGAGAAGAATTGGTAGGTCATCACAAGGCCCATTCGGAAGTTGGAAGTAGTCGACATAAGAAAAATCACGGTTTCTAAATTCTCGATAAAAGTAGAAATACAGGGTGAGCCAAAAAAAAAAACAACTGTACTTTTGCGTAAAATTAGTTAAAAAAAGGGTATTTTCATGCGATTTTTGAAAAAAAATTTGAAAATTTTTCGCCAAAAAAAACAAAAGTACGGTCTTTTTTGGCTCATCTTATGGAAATAATTGAAAACAGGCTTACTTGTTTAGCCAATACAATAGATAATCTGCGGCATAATTTGGTCTCGTTTTCGATTCTAACATTAAATCACAAAGGGCAATCTTCAAAATATCTTGAGCATTTCGAGTATTTGGATATAAAATTCCTGGCGTATCCAATACATATATAGGCGGATTGTCAAGAATTCGAACACGAGTCTGAACTCGAGTTGTTACACCGGGTCGAGCACCTGAAAAATCAAAAAATGCTTTCCTGACCCCAATTCAGGATATTATATTGAAGCGAAGATGGAAAAAAATAGAATTTTGACCATTTTGCTTCAATACAATATCCTGAATCGGGGTTAAGGAAGCATTTTTGTAACACCACTAACCTTCTGCAACAGCCGATGCTTTTAAGCCCAGGTTGGAGTTCCTCATCGAATTGACTAGCGACGATTTCCCTACAATTGAGCAAAAAGTTTTCAATGTACAATCAAAGGATTTTTCCCTACCTACATTCGGAATTCCAATCACCATCACTTGATATTCGGGCCGCACAGTGCGATTGAAACGATTGTCTTGCCGCAGACAGTTCAACATGACTTTTTGTAAATCACGAAGTGCGATCTTTGCTCGGCGTTTGCAATCCGTCCAAAGAATGTGTTGTATACCTCTAGAGCGATAATACTGTTCGATAGGTTCTCTAAATAGAATTTATTTTAAAAAACCATACTTTTGCGTTTTTTAGCAACAAAATTTCAAAAATCGCATAAAAATACCCCTCCCCTATAAGTGAATTTTGAAAATTTTTCACCAAAAAAATGCAAAAATACAGTTTTTTTTGGCTTACTCTGTACTAAATTATTGGGTTAAATGAAGAATACCTGTGCTTTTCTGCAATTAAATCCATTTTATTCAAAACCAAAATATGCGGACGTATGGCATAAATTCTTGAATAAAATTCGGGGTTCCTCCCAGTTAGTGCTACTCTTGCATCATGTACCTAAAAATGCAAGTTGTGAAATTAAAAAAATCTCAGGCTTTATCAGTGTCGTGTATCCAGATTTTCAATATTTTCCATTTCGAGGCAGGAGATATACCGACTAATTTCGGAAGTATAAATGGTGCCTATCTTTACCTCAACTATAAGATCGACGGATCTCAATTTTGCTTCCATCCTTTTGAATTGAATATGCATATGCGCTGGGAACCATTTCGGGTGTTTAAAATCAGATGGAACCGTAAAGAAAGGACGACTCTCGAATTCATCATAAAACTTGGTATGGAAAGTATTTTCTTCATTTGATATCGTGGAATAACAAGGAAATCGGCGAAGTGAATTCATAGAACTGGTAGAACAAAGTGTAGTAGCCATCCGCTCAAATAAATATATTCGATTCATAGCTAAAAAAACACAGCACTAGGACGGTACATACCTCACAAATCAAAATTTGACGAATTTTTCACACGAAATTTGAATTTTTAATGCAAAATTTTGTAATGTGTGAAAAGTTCGCTAAAATCTGTGAGGTGTGTACCGTCCTAGTGCCAAAAAAACAAGTTGAAAAACTTCAAGTTTAAATGAAATTGTATGAATTGTCTAGGCATGGCTGAGTTCTCCGGTTCTTGTCTATATCGGCAGCGTATCCAGGAGGCACGCAGAGGTGCAAAGGAGGGAGGAAGCTTCCCCCAAACCTGAAAAAATGAACAATTTTGCCTAATGGTCCCCTCCTACAGTGGCGTAGCTAGGGAGGGGGGAGGAAACCCAGAGTGGTTCCTCCCATTCCGACCAATGCCAAAAAAATATAAGGGTTCCCCTCATGTTTTTGCTCAAAATTGTTGAAAATTTTTTCTAAAATTCCTAATGGTCCTCTATAACTATTTTTCACCAAAAATGATCAAAATTTCCTATTTTTCACCAAAAAGGTCGCAAAATTTTGCATTTTTTCTACAAAAATTGTAATTTTCTGACCATTTTCAGCTTAAATACGGCCGTTTTCGGCAAAATTTCCGGTTCTGGACCCCGTATCTGATCCAGTCCTGATCGTGGTCCTATCCAAAAATTCTTATATCTAATCAAATATTACAACGAAAATAGTTTTTTTTTGAACTGGAAACGAATAATTTTGACGAAACAAAATAACATGAAAATTATCCAATTTGAAAATTGTTTTGGGTTATTGAAACGAAAACATGAATCAAAATTTTCGTTTCAATAACCCAAAACAATTTTCAAATTGAATAATTTTGGTGTCCTTTTGTTCGTTTCATTTACCTATAACAAATTGTTCATGTTATGAAAGTTTAAAAAATCGATACAAAAATTTATTTAAAAATTCAAAAAAGTTTGTGTATTACAACGAAAACATGTACACAAAAATTCAAAACGCAATTTTCTCGAAAACTACAACGATTCAGAAGATGCTGTAAAATCAAAAAATGCTCCGTTTTTCATGAACTTTCCGAATATCAACAAAAATGGGGCAACTCTTTTCCTACTGGTCCTTTAAGGCAATTTTTGAATGCTCGAAAAAGTATCTAAAAAAAGTCAAATAAGAAAAAAACTTGAATTGTTTCGGTTCTTGTGGTTGGTTCTCTGTTCCTCTGCAGCCTTGTTCAGACTATCCTTGGGCATTTGCAAAAGGTTCAGAGTAAAAAAAAGTTTTCATAAAATTTATGATTTTTTTTAGTAAGGAGCGATCCCGTCCGATCTGACAAGTTAAGCAACGTTGAGTCCGCGGGTTCGATCCATCTCGGAGTCAATTCTTTTTGCTTGGTCCAAAAATGGATAAAATTTTTTGTTTAGGGATAATTTTATGCGGGGAATCGAGTGCGCGCATTCCCGAAGCATGAAAACGCTTCCCTGATTCTGATTCATCTCTTCCTTGAATCAGGATTCATCTCTTCCCTGAATCAGGGAAGCGTTTTCACGCTTCGGGAATGCGCGCAATCGATTCCCCGCATAAAATTACCCTTAGACAGTCAGTTTTTCAGCTAAAATTCTGAATAATTTACATTTTCGCTTCAATAATCCCATTCCTTCCCTGAATCAGGATCAGGGAAGTGTTTTCACGCTTTGAGAATGCGCGCAATCGATTCTCCGCATCTCGACACGCATTTTGAAGCGTTAGTCGTCTAGAAATTTCTCTATTTCGAGACATCATCCGTCTCGAAATCGGGGACTCATTTCGAGACGGCGTCTCGATCAGGGAAGAATTTTCAAGCTTCGGGAATGCACGCAATCGATTTTTTCGCATAAAATTACCCCTAAAAAAAGTCATTTTGCAAAAATTCCAATAGAAAATTTTTCGGAGATGCTGCTACAAAGTTACCCCCTTAAAAGCATTGCGAAAATTCGAATTTTTCAAGAAAAAAAAAAATTCGAATTTAAAAAAATCTAATTTTTCAACAACAAAAATCGAAAATTCGAATTTTTCAAGAAAAATCAAAAATTCGAATTTAAAACAAATCGAAATTTTTCGCATTTTTAAAAGTCATTGGAAAATTCCATATTCTCTATTTTGATAATCTTTTTTTGTAAATAATATTTATCGATTTTATTCCTTTTTTTAATTTATTTTTTATTCTAATATTCTTCTTTGAATTCCTAACTTCAACTTTGAAATCCAGAAAGGAGCATTAATGAGACATTCATTTATATTTTCCGTACATATTGTAGATTCGTGTTGGAAATTGGACGTTTGCGGGATATTTGAACAAGTTTTTCGACATCCATGCCGATAAAGACCAACCATGTTAACTACGCAGATGATTCTGAATAGTGACATGTGTAATCAGATTTACTATGATCTGGTTCAGGACTTTTACTAATTCAGACATGAATAAGGCTAAAGAAGAGCAACCAATGGTGCTCTTGTTCATCATTGTTTTATAATCATACATTCCTGAATTATAAAATTCCCTCACGTGAGCAAAATTATAACGTGTGTCTAAGCATAACGTTGAAATCAGAGTTTTCCGTTAGGGTTAACCATGTTAGGGCTATTTTAAAGATGAGAACGAAAAATTTCACTCTTTCTAATAGTTGATTTCACAGTCATATCTATACTTTCGAAACAACGGGAAATTTTTTGGTAATTTATGTACAGGAAAAAAATTGAATATGACACAGTGTAATGTTTGAAGATGTGTACATTTTTAGCTTTCTTATTCTCATAATAACATATTTTACATGATTTCTTATAGAAGTTGCATAACTATAGTCTGTTTTTAGCTCTTTTTTACGATTTTCACAATTTCAGTAGCTTTTCTATACATTCATTTTTTATTTTTGTACTCAAATATATCTGTTCTGATGCCTTCTTCTACAGTGTATATATGCATGCATCCTTTCATTAGAGTACATCTGTAACAGATCCAGAATCTCTTCAGCGAGCGCAAGTCAGAAACAATTGAAAACAATCGCGTTAATAACTAATCAGATTAGAATCTCTTTTAAAAAGGAGCTTTTTTATATACTTTTATTCAATTATCGATATCTCTTTGTAAGGCTGCGCGATATTCAACGCTAACTGTCGGGAATTTCCGACGTCGGAAATATTTTCGACGTAGGATTGCATAAATTTCCGGAAATATTTCAAAATGGAAATATTTTCGAAAATAAGTTGAAATTTTTTTCCGTTTCAATACACAGCTTTTTCAGGCAAACTTGCAATAAAATGTTGTGTATTGACACGATTGGCAGAAAACCATAATAATCATCAATTTAAACTAGGGCTGCGCGCGGGCGGGATCCCGCCCGCACCATTTTTTAAGACAAAACCCCCCACGCACATCTTTGAAAACCCCGCAATATCTTTTTTCATCGAAAATTGGCAAAATCGACCGTTTTTAATTGACTTTTTCATTGAAACTTGACCATTTTTAACCAAAATTTTCAATTTTCGGGTCATTTTTTGCTTAAAAACTCTTGTTTATTCTACAAAATTTTTTACGCATGGAAAAAACTAACGATTTTATACATAAATGCATTTAGTGTTTTAACCAATTTTTTATCAACAAAATTTAGCCTTTCTAACCCCTCGGGGTCCCGCCCGCAAAAAATTTTTTGAAAAAACCCCGCTTCGCAACCCCGCCCGCAGGCCAACGTGCAGCCCTAATTCAAACTAATTTCGTTTTTTCGCTAGTTTTTGCATAATTTGTATTTTAAAAAGGGCACGCCCAGGTGCTTCTCGAAAAATTTTTCTCCAAATTGGCTGATTTTTGGTACTCGGGGGTTTTCGGGCACAAGAAATCGATTGGCGTAAGTCCCGAGTTCCGAAAAAATTTGGGGGGTCAAAAAATCAGCCAATTTGGGGAAAATTTTTTTCGAGAATAAGCCCAGATCTTTATCCCCCTTTAACGTTGAGGGCCGCCACTAATACGTTCGGACGGCTCCCGAACGGACTTTAGTTCACTAATAGGCGTTCAGAAATGTTCGGATGCGTTCGGGCGCTCGTCCGAACGCGTCTGAATGTTTCTGAACGCGTCCGAACGGAATTAGTGAAGTCAAAAATTCCCGAACGAATTAGTGGTGGCCCTGAGTTAGCGTTGATTTCCGACATTGTTGGATAGCACAGACCCTAAGAACACAAGTGTTTTTCATACTCATTACCAACAATTTTCTCAATTCAAGACTTTTTAGGTTGAAGAATGTCGTTACGTTATATCGAGGATGTTGCTTTAATGCAACCGACCATTCCCACTTCTACGAAAGGCGTTGAAACTGTTGTAAAGTATTATAAAAACTCCACAAATGAGTTAAAAAATCTGCTTCAGAATGAATGCGATGTCATTTTGGAATGCAAGTAAGAAAATATAGGGCGGGCGGAAATTACTCGACACCTCTCCAACAAGGATATGGAGAGGTTTGCATTTCGGGGGGATCACTTTTGAACAAACGATTTTTTAAGAGGAAAAACGTAAAAAAATAGTTTAATTTTAACCAAAACTGGTTAAAATTTTTGTTAAAAATGATGTCTTTGATTAAAATTTTCAAAACATAAGGGGACCAGTGTGTAGCAAGAGGGCTGAGAGGAGAAGGTAGGGCTGTATCTACTTGGGGGTTCGGGCTGCCCCCAAAATACCTATAGGTTTTTCAATATGGGTAACTCAAAGTTGAAGGAAGTTTTTAATTTGACCCAGAAAGTTGAGAAAATTGACCGTTGTAAAATGTCCTGAACTTTAGAATTTCTTTTGATTAGTATAATTTTTTAGTTATTGTAAGAATCTTTTCCGAAGCATTGTCAATTTTGTCACTCACAAACGAACCTACTGTCGTTCTCTCAGGTATGAATTAACTCAAGGCTTCTTAGACTTATCCATAATTCAGTCAATCAGTTACTGCTATGTCAACTGTATCTAATCAAGTGAATGAATTCATACGAAATGGAGCTTCTGAAACTCCTGAAACTAGAAAAGGAACTGAAGAGAAAGAGCAGCCTCGTAGTTCAAAATCTGTTGGTCGCCCACTACACAGTTTACGACGAGTAAATCTAACAGCTGCGATTAACAAACACGTTGAGAAAATACCCGTTCGTGTACCCAATAGTGATGTAAGCTTTTAGTCACAATTTAGATGATATTGTTTTTGCATCTAAAAAAACACGGCTAGAGTTGGTTTAGCAACCACTCTGGAATCAATAAAGCGCTCAAAATCAACTCAATTTGAGCCAAAAAAGCAATATTAGCGCGAAAAATGGAAACCGAGTCGATTTTCGGGGTGCAAAAAACTTAGTTCACCGACCAAGATTCGAACTCTCGACCTTTCGAACTACTGCTCAATTTGGAGCATTACAAGAATCCGGAAAAAGTTTGATCCGTATTCTTGTAATGCTCCAAATTGAGCAGTAGTTCGAAGGACCGAGAGTTCGAATGTTCCTTAGTTCCGGATGTTGAAATCGGAGATCGGAAGTAAAAAACTTCCGATTCCGATTTGAAAAATTTGCACCAAATTGGAACCAGAAGTCGAAAGTTTTTACTTCCGGTTCCGGGATCCGACTTCCAGTTCCGAACTAAACAACAGGCCCAAATGGTCGATGGACTAAGTTTTTTGCGCCCCTGAAAATCGACTCGGTTCCCATTTTTGCGCTAATATTGCTTTTTCGGCTCAAATAGAGTTGATTTAGAGCAATTTCAGTCGATTACAACGTGATCGCTAAATCCAACTCTTACCAAAAACACTTTTTTCACCTAAATCTTACTTTTGCATCTAAAATTTTATTTTTTTGATTGAATTCAATTTTTTGTATTAGAAAAATATTTTTTGGGTCTAAAATTGCATGTTGAATATTCGAAAATGCGTCTTGGTGAGTCCTACAAATTTGTTTTTAAAATTTTTCAACAATTTCGATATTCGAAAAACGAATTTGTAGGACTCAATAAAGCGCATTTTCGAGTACTCAACATGCAATTTTAGATCATAAAAAATGTTTTTTTAATTCAACGAATTGAATCTGATCAAAAAATTTGGGTGCAAAAAAATATCTCACAAAAATTCTATAAGTATCAATCTAGGGATATATTGAATTGAACACTTTGCCAAGAGTTGCTAAGCCGGCTCCAATCACTTCATTTCATGATGGACATCAAGTAAAATTTTGGAACTAGTATCGATTTGATATCCCACTGAACGTGAAATTTTTCGAAAAAAATTTGTTTTTCATCATATGGAATTGACCCCTCGAGAAGTAATTTTATTTGGAGAATCTAAATTTCACATTTCCGAGACGTGAAAATTTTCCCCCGAATCAAGAAAAGGCTATTTAGGGCCACATTTTTGACAAGAATGTCATACCTTACGTCATATAAATAGCCTTTTCTTGATTCGGGGAAAGATTTTCAGGTCGTGGAAATGTGAAATCCGGATTCCTCGCATAAAATTACCCCTAGAGGGATCAATTCCAGATGATGAAAAAAAATTTTTCAAAAATTTCACGTTTAATGGAATACCTCATCGAGACTAGTTCCGAATAGTGTAATCGGAAAAAGCATGTCTTTTAACGAATTTTTCAATTTTTGACGAGTTTTTTAATTTTGATGAATTTTTCAATTTTTGTTGAATTATTCAATTCTGACTAATTTTTCAATTTTGTTTATTATATTCTTAAATTGTCATGTTTAGTGGGTTGAAGAAATACCGCCGAACCTTGCGGTTAAAGAACGCTTGCCCGAAGATCGAGTACTTCTTTTAATGCCACAAGACAAGTCGATTCGTTATGGCGAGATGCAGTTGCGGCGTCGCAAGGATGCTAATAGTCAGGAAAATACTCGAGAAATTAAATATGTCGAGGTTAGAAAACCCTCCTATAAAGTTATTTTGGTGAAAATTAAAAAATTTTGAAAAATCGTAAAAATGCCATTTTTTGGAAAAAGTACCACCCTGTACTATGATTTTAATTTCAGGCTCAAATGTTAGAACATTTACCAGCACATGTCAAAGACTTGGCCGACCTAAGAAATTTTACTTGTGGTCATTCTGATTGCAAAGGAAACCAACAATCATACCCTTCTGTCATGATCTTGGTCTACCATTTATGTATTCAACATAGCCATGATATACAGCCAATTGAAAAGGATGAGGAAGAGCAGACTGACGTGTATACCTGTTTCATATGCCAAAAACAAATCAAATCGTAATTGTACATTCGAAATAAAAATAAAATCATCAAATTTAGACTTGGATTGCTTCATACGCATCTAATTAGCCGTCACAAACATATCCATCAGGCATATCTTCAATGCGGTGGTGTTGTGGGAACCGTCACACCCGCAAGGAAATCTACTCGTAACAAGAATGTAAAAGGAGATGACTCCACCAATCAGTCAGCTGTATATTCGGAGCATGAAGAAGATGAAGAAACCGAAGTTGAAAGTGTTGTTGAAAATGTCGAAAAGGAAAGGGTATGTCTCCCCAAACGCTACCAGAGACCGAAAACCGAGGGATTTCCCCTTGAGATTTTTTTGTAGACCCCTTATCGGTAAGGGATCATTTCAACCCAAAATTTCAAGAGATGCAACTTTGTAGAACATCACTTTTCTTGAAAAAATTGTTTAGGGGAGTCTACCAAAAAATCCCCAAATTCCTTCATTTTCCGGTCTCTAGTCGCCACTGCATTTTAAAATTTTTAGACCGAATCTACAGCTAGAGAGCGAAGAAAATATCACAGACGGTCACTTAATCACCCAGAAGAAATTGAGTTCAATAAAAAGGTTATCATAGAAATAGAAGGAATTGACAACTCGATAAAAAAGTATGAGTGTGTTTTGTTTTAAAATTTCAAAATTTTCTACGATTTTAGCGAAGTAGCCCGTGAGCTAACAGTTGAAGAAGCAGAAGAAATTGATAAGCTTCTTCAAAGTAACAACGTGGAAACAAAAGAAAAGGAAAAACTTCTAGAGCCTAAACAGGAAGAGGAGGACGTGAATGCGGTACCATCTTATCATTAGAGATTGGAAATTTTGATCAATTTTGATAATCAAAATCGATCAAAACTGCATGTTTTTACTCGATTACGATCGAAAACTCGCTTGCATTTCAATGAGTCCGTCTTATATGTTCTCCAAGAACATGGAACTTTTTGAGTTCCATGTCCATGGAAAACATGAAACTCAAAAACTTACATGCAGTTTTGATGATCAAAATTTCCGATCTCTACTTATCCATATTCAAAAAACCTGTGAAAAATTTTAGGTTGTCCGTCAATGTGTGTCGAATATTAAAGCAATTATTGCCAATGATGGTAGAGAATCGACCCGGGAGCCCACTTTATCACCCGTATTTTTTAATTTCGCCTATATTTTTTATATCAAAATTTCAGCCTTCGGAAACCGAGGAAAAAGTTCAATATTCGGATGAAGGTTCCGAAGTGGCAAACTCTTCATCAAAACATATTCAAAGACGTAGTCGTAGCTCTATTATACAACAGAAACAGTCGGTTGGGCGTCGAAAAAATTTAAGACCAAAGAAAATTGATTCAGACTCAAAAAGTGATAGCGGTAGTTCACAAGTATGTTTGGACGGCTACCCACCTAATTCGTATATAGTTGAAAAAGTACTTAGCCCCACCCCCGAAATTCGAGCTGCGCTACGCTACTGCCTCGCATTGAAAATTCGGTACTACTATCGATTAGCGACCGCATTGAACGTGAATTTTTTCGAAAAAATTTTTTCTCGATTTTTTCTGAAAATGACCCCCTGAAAAAAGATTAAAAAAGGCGAAAACAAGGCAATTTTTCACAAAAACTTGGTCAAGATGGCGTTTTTACGCTTCGGGAGTGCGCGCAATCGATTTTTCGCATCAAAATTACCCCCATAGGGGTCATTTTCAGAAAAAAATTTTTCGAAAAAAATTCACGTTCAATGCAGTCGCTGATCAATAGTAGCACCGAAAATCCTCTATAGGCTTATTTGGGTGGAAATTTTTGTTAAAAACTTGAAAATTTTTGAAAAATCGCAAAATCCGACTTTTTTGGTGCCACTGTGTATATATTTGGCTACTAAAATAGTAGAAAACCTTACGACAAGGAGGGGAATGACATAGGCCAAAATCTTTTTATACATAAGTGTAACCTTTTTCTAGCGTAACCTTGATCGCGATGATGATACGATTGAAGGTGAAGAGGTAAGATTCATGTTTGACTTCGTTTTTAATAGCAAAATTTTAAGGCTGCCGATGAATTGTTGATTGCGAATCGCCCTCGCCGAGCGGCTCGCCGTCCGGAGCGCTTCAGAGATGATGATTTCATTACATATGAGCGAAAGCGTAACTCGGACAATCTCGAAGTCGTTTCAGAAGGAGATTCGTCAAATAAGCCAACGCCGGCCAAGAAAATACGACGACCAGAATTGGTTGGTAAAATGAAGAGCGAAGAAAAGGCATGCTTGATTAAAGGGGGAGGGCAGTTGAGGCGAGTTATAGCAAAAAATTTTTTTCAAAAATTTTTTCGACAAACATAAAAAATGTTCGAAATGATGAAAAAACATACTGTTTTCGAGGAAAAATCGAAAAAAATGTTTTTGAGTGTTTTTTTTGGTCATTTTTAGGTTTTTTGACCTTTTTTTACAGCTTTTTAAAGTAAAAAATGCCAAAAAAACATCTAAAAATGGCCAAAAAACCAAAAATTTTTTCGTTTTTTCCTCGATAACTGTATCATTGTTTCGAACATTTTTTACGTTTGTCGAAAAAATTTTGAAACGAATTTTTTTGTTGCGATAACTCGTCTCAATCCGGCCCTCCTTCTTTAAAGGAGGTGTAAAGTATAGTCGAGTAGAAAATTTTTTTGAATTTTTTTAACAAGTAACCCTTTAGGGGTAATTTTATGCGAAAAATCGATTGCGCGCATCGAAAAATTCTGAAAAAATTTTCCGGGGG
>JAQGCP010000163.1:0-20716 GCA_034699885.1 Acrobeloides thornei
TTCAAAATTTCAAACGCAATTTTCTCGAAAACTACAACGATTCAGAACGTGCCGTAAAAACAAAAAATGCTCCATTTTTCATGAACTTTTCGAATAAAACTTGGCAACTGTTTTCCCAGCACTTTTTTTGAAAATGTTGGCGAAAAATGTATATATTTTTTGTTTTTCAGAAAACCGAATAACCGAAGCTATCCATAAAGCCTCATCAGGCTCCGCACATCCGCCCAAAACGAACCCCATTGATGAAGAATCCAAATCCGTCGACAATTTTCTCGAAAAATTGCGAAAAGAATTGCCTCGGTGGATAGAGTTAACAACGAAAAATCACGTCGACCAAAACATTCAACAATTTGCTGCGAGAATTGTTCATGACAACGCGACAGCTGATGAAAATAACACTAGTGAAAGTCAATTCTTGAATTGCGACGCCATCTATTTGACCACCTATTCTGTCTTGAGCTTCTGTTTAAGATTCCGTGAAAGTACGATCAGCAAGGAATGGCTGCTGGAACAAGTGAAAGGCGCCGGCTGTATGGCTTATGTGGACACGAAATGGCTAGCCGTGGTGCAGGCTAGAGTTTTGAATGAAAACATCTTGGATGAGGTACAAATTCCGTTGCACTGTGCCTTGATTGATTTGATTGAAGACTATGATGGTTATAATAAAAAGCTATTGTCGAAAGAAGTACGAAAAGAAGAACCAAGTGACAGCACAGATATAAAAGATGCGCGAAAAGATGAACCAAATAACAGCACTGATATGAAGACTATAGCATTTCAAACCTGGTCGAAACGTCTGATACGCTCGTGTTGGCGAACAATCACGGAAATTTTGACACGATTCCCACTAAAAGTCTCGAAAAAGAGCTCGCATGAAAAAACGATCGTTGATGGAACCGAAGCGTCTTTGGAGAGCATGCGAACGCTGTGCACCACCCTACTCAACTTCAAACTGGACAAAGAAGTTTTGTGGCTGTACGAAAAACTCGGGGAACACGTGACTGACTTGGAAGAGCTGCGCGAATTTATCGTGAAGAATGCCGATTCGAAGAAAGTTTTCCCAATGACTCGGTTGGATGCCCTGGGAATGGACTTGCTATTAGACAATGCTATACAATGTGGGACGCTGTCGAATGCATGTTGGAAGTATGTGGTCCGAGGGATACAATATGCGACCGAGTTGGAAAGATATCTGTTTCGAATCACGAAGAATTCGAATACCGGCTATGATGTGGCGGAGAAAGGGCTCAGGGAGTTGTTGGAAAATTTCGGGCAAAATGAGTTGCCAGTTCCGATCGTTGGGAAGATTTTGGACGAGTTGATGCTAAAGATTGATTGGTAAGAGTCATCAAGAAATGTGGTGTCTTTTTTAATTTTTCTCGATTTTTTTTCCAATTTTTTCGATTTTTTCAATTTTTTTCGATTTTTTTCCAATTGAAAAAATTCAATTTTTTTTCTCCTGTGCGTTCTCAGATCAAAAATTTTTTTAGCTTACTCGACACCGCAGTGAAAACCTTGAATCTGAACTCCATATGCAGTTTTCTGGCCATAATGGTCTCGTCGAACGAGGACATTCTCAAATATTCCGACTCACAGATCGACCGCGCCTTGGAATCCTGTAACATCATCCAGCGAATTAGTCGGCTAGTAGTTGGCTCTTCAACTCGGCCACTTGTTCACCGCATGAAAATTTGGTGCACGACGAAGGAGCATTTTGTCGAGCTAACTCGAGAAAAATTCCCCGAAGAAGTTTCGAAGCGGGCCATCAGTAGTCTTCATGACTGCATCAAAGCTCTGCTCCAAAAAGAAACCCTGGGGTAAGCATAAGATTCTTATGAAAAATTGTGTGAGAGACTTTTGCGCACCAGACTTTTGCGCACCGATATTTGCGCATTGGACATTTGCGCATCGACATTTGCGCACCAGACTTTTGCGCACCGATATTTCGCACCGACATTTGCGCATCGACATTTGCGCTCCGAACTTTATAAAATTTCTGCCTACAAACAAGTTCACACTGTTGTAAGAAAACCGGTGCAAAAGTTAGCTCACGCTTTATTGTGCAAATGTCGGTGCGCAAAAGTCCGGTGCGCAAATGTCCGGTGCGCAAATGTCCAGTGCGCAAATGTCGATGCGCAAAAGTCTCTCACCCGAAAAATTTGGATGATGATCGAGATTTTTTAATTTTGTCATTTTTGACGAATTTTTCAATTTTTTTCTCCTTTCTACTAAGTGTCCTCAGATCAAAAATTTTTAGATTCTGCTTCAACCAAATGCTCTTCAATGCTTTTCAAAACGTGCTATGTGTTGAAGTTTGCAAGCCGGAGACCCAAGAACATGTGGTGGCTATTTTGAGCACGTTTATACAAGAGTGTCCTGAAATGATCGGCTCTGGGTGGAAGCCACTATTGGGTGCCGTGAAAGCGGTGCGGATTTCGACTGAAATTGTTGAAGGTGAACCGAAAATTTCACACACGAACCAAGCCGTTCTTCACTTCTTCAAGTCTTATATTGAGCTCGAAAAACCGGAGATCCTGATGGCGACTTTGCCCGAATTTTTTCAATGCTTGATCAACTATTTGCAAACGCAGGATTCCAATTTGGAGGATCAAGAAGTGTGTGAGACGGCATTCGCTTTCGTGCTCCAAATTCAGGGAATCTTGTTGAAATATTTTGAAGAAGATGTGCCTGCCCAAGAACACTTGATCAAACGAATCCGAGAGCGAGAAAAAGCCCATCTGTTTGTGGAAGAAGCATACATGAAAAAAGTTGAACACTCTTTTATGCCGTTGTTAGCAAAAACGTTGGTCGAAGCACCACAATTTGGAGTCTTCCCATCACAGTTGGACAACACGAGCAAAAAGCCATTCCCATACTTTCCATGGCATAACATGAACGACAGGCAAATGGCTATTTGCGAGTTGATTTTAAACATGGTTGAACAGTTATCGTCACTTGTTGTCACATGTATTCCGCAATTGCACCAGAAGCTTCTATTCGATCTATCGCAGTTTGTTTCGACTATCAAAACGACGGCTTTAGGTGAGTGAAAATCTTGGAGCTACTGCTACACAATAGGGGGAGGACCCATGTGAAAATTTTTTTGGAAATGACCCCTCTAGGGGTAAAAACATACGGGAAATTCGAATTTGACAGCGAAAACACGCTTTCCTTATTTGTGTATTGAAGATAAAAAGTCGCAAAAATGCGATTTTTCGCTTCAATACACAGGCTTTCCCTGAATCAGGGGAATGTTTTTCGCTTCGAAAATGTTAAAATCAAAAAACTTTTGTGAATATCGATTTTTTGCCAAAATTCGATTTTTGTACAAAAATTAAAAAATTGCATTTTTTTAAATTTTTGATGTTTGTGTATTGAAGCGAAAAGTCGCAAAAATGCGATTTTTTGACTTTTTGCTTCAATACAGAATCAGGAGCACACGTGTACAAACACCCCCCGAAAATTTAGACTTGTTGCGGGCGAAAAAAAACGACGTTTTTTTTTAGCAAATTTTTCGGAAAAATCTGCGGGCGAGCCGCAAAACTTTTCTCGCATTTCGCCCGCATTCCAGGAGTCTGCGGTCCGCGGGGTGCGGGCGAAATGGGTCTCACCCGCAAAATTTGCGGGCGAAAAGTCATTTTGGCCTGCGGATTGCGGGCGACCCCCTCCCCCCCGAAATTCGGGTGGGTTTCGGGGGGTTTGTACACGTGTGATCAGGAGAGTATTTTTCGCTTTGAAAATGTCAAATTCGGATTCCCAGCATGTTTTTACCTCTTTAGGGGTCATTTCCAGAAAAAATTTTTTACGTGGGTGGCCCCCCCTCTCTATATCTGAAAGAAAAAAGATACACCTTGTGCATTCTAGGGATGCCATTTGGAGTCTATTCTCTATGCACTATCATTTTGCCGACGCTTCAAAAATGGGTTCAACGCGAAAAATATGGGTTTCTCTCATCAATCGAAGTGAAAGATACGTCAATCCGGAATTTGAAACAAGCTACTGGGGCATTTACTGAACTCATTGCTGATTATATCAAAGAATTCAGCGGTAAATCCTTTTGAAAATTTTCAAACGTCATAGTCTGTTTCACGAGAAAGCGTTAAAAAGTTGGCGCTCCATATAGTCCGTTTCCGACCACAACGGAAAAAGTTCGAACGCGATGGCCAAGTGATCCAAGGAGCTGACTGTCCGATCTGGCAAGTGAAGCAACATTGGGCCCGCAAGTTCGATCCTCGGAGGGCAAAACTTTTGATTTTCAACAAACTTTTATTACAAACCTGCAGACTCAAAGTTGCTTAACTTGCCAGATCGGACGGTTGGCTTCCTTATCCATTGCACTATGAAGCGCCAAATTTTTCGCGCTCTTATCGTGAAAACAGAATGTGGTGCTAATTTTTGACCTCTGGAAACAACCATGTCAGTTGTCTTACAGTGATAAGTATCAAACTAGAAGCCCCTAATGTTAAATCAAAGTTTCTCTTATTTAAAGGACCAGAGTCTACTTTTGTGTTGTTGATTCCATGTGAAAGAGCATAAAATTTGGAGCATTCTTTGCTTTTACGACACTACTTGAAAATCTAACCGTAAAAAGTTATGAGCGAAACAAAAAAAATTTTCAAACAACTTTGAATATTGAAACGAAGAGCCTGAGCCGTCAAATTAATTTTTGAATTTGCTTAAAATTTTTTAAATGTTTAGGCTTAATTCAAAAAGAAATACAGCGTTGTTTTTTTTTAAATCGAGACGAATAGAATGACACCAAAATTATCCAATTTAAACATTGTTTTGTGTTATTGAAACGAAAACATGAATCAGGATTTTCGTTTCATTAACCTAAAACAATTTTCAAATTCGATCATTTTGATGTCATTTTATTCGTCTCAATACGAAAAAATGCTGTCTTTATACATTTTTAAAATTTGAAGCAAAAATTCAAAAATTAATTTTAGGTGCAGGCTTTTCGTTTCAATGTTCAAACTTGTTTGAAAATTTTTTTTCGAAATTTTGTTTCACTTATAACTTCTTATGGTTAGCTTTTCAAGTAGTGCCGTAAAAGCAAAAAAGGCTCCAAATTTTATGCTCTTTCATATGGCATCAAAAACACAAAAGTGAAGACTGATCCTTTAAGATTCCGAATGGTCCGAGCGCTTGCTTCTCGATATTCAACTTCTTTTTAACGAATACATCTCTCATCCATCCCAATTCATTTCTGGAATAGGTTGTGCTTGCTTAAAACATCTACTTTTGTCAACACATAATTCTTTTACAAACGAAATGTGGAATATAACAGCGCAGAATATGTGGCGATCGATGTAGGGATTTATTTTTTTAAGAAGTAACACATATTGCTTCTAGACAAATAACATTGTTTCCAATTCGGAAATTAACTTCGCAGTTCTTTCCGGAATCAACTGATTTCGGCGGAGATTTGAGGGAAGTTCATGTTTCTATACGACATGACGAAGTCGAACGTGATTATACAGAATTACAACTTATGGCAAAGCAGGTATGGTTGATTTGCCGAGCTCGAGCAAAGAGTTTATGCCATTTTAAAGAGCACGAAATTTAGAGCATTCTTTACTTTTACGGCACTACTTGAAAATCTAACCGTAAAAAGTTATGAGCGAAACAAAAAATTTTCAAACGAGTTTGAACATTGAAACGAAAACCCTGATTCATCAATCAGATTGTTTATTGAAACGATTATAATCAAACATTATAAAAATCAGAATCCTTGAATATTTAAGAAAAAATAAATACAGCATTTTTTATAACTCGTCGAGACGAATCAAATGACACCAAAATTATTGAATTTAAACAATATTTTGGGTTATTGAAACGAAAACATGAATCAGGGAATTTGTTTCATAGCCAACAACATTGTTCAAAATTAATCATTTTAGTGTGTTATTTGATTCGTGTCGGCGAGTTATAAAATTTTTTTTCTCAAAATGTTATCAGCATTTTGAATTTTATAATGATTTACTCAATCGTTTCAATAAACAGCTTTCATTGAATCAGGGATTCAATCTTGTTTAATACACTTGTATTTCCGATTTATGAGTATCAGATTCAACGAGACGATGTTAAAAATGGCTTAAAGTAGTTTCGTTTTATAATAAATTTTAATTTAAAAGAAAATTCTGATGTTTTCCTATATTTTTCAAAAATTGAATGACATCTATACACATTTTGCTTTTTTCCATGATATCATTAAAAAAACACTTTTAGTTCATTGAGTTTCAATGCTTGTTGTTTAGGCTTTATTCCGGTAACTATAAGATGATAAAAAAACCTGATGTTTTTTCGACCCGAAAAGTTTTTTTTCCTCAAAATCCTAAACATAACCTATAAGGGTAATTTTATGCACGCATTCCAGATCTTGATTCAGGAAAGTAAGCGTGTATATAAAAACTAAAAATACAAACTTACACATTTACTTTCCTGACTCAGGACGTTTCTTTTGGCCTCCCCCTATATGAGATTATTTAATACCCCTCTACTCGGCTCTAGGACATTTCACAACGAATATAAATCACAATAAAAGTTGCCTGAATTTCAATAAAATCGTGTTTATTAAAACGATTTAATATGCAATTTTACCAATCGTTTCAATAAACACGATTTTACTAAAGTCAGGAACTTTTTATTTGTGTTGTGAAATGTCATAGAGCCCTCCTCTTTCTTTGTAGTAGTTAGTTACTGGATGAAGCATTAGATCAAATACATTTTCCTTGCCTATCATAACATATAAAAATGGCTCTGTGATTGTACTGATTTCATCATACTTGATTTTTCGTTTATTGTTCGCTTATCTGTGATTTCAATATTTTAGCTTTTGTATACTTATTTTTGTTTCTATACTAAAGCCAAAATTAGTAAACATGTTGTTAAATTTTATAGATATTCATTTATGTATAAGACGATTCTTTAGTTCTACAAAAAGTGCCTTGAATCGGCATCCATTTTTCCAATACTCATAGCCGGTTTATCTATTTGCATGGGTTGGCAAGCACAGGGCATTCAAATGAGCAGCATAATCTATTGTTAATCTTATTTCATTGCTAATTTATTCTTTTTGTATGTTAGTTTGTGTGACCAACATTTTATTTTTATTGTAAACTTTTAAAATAAATTTTATGGATACCACTTGAAAAGCATAATATATTTCATTCAATTTTCTGAAAGACTTTTAGATATCCCCTACATAAACAAATACATGGCACTAGGACCCTCGTTACGGTTACGGGCTCTCGTTACGGGCGCTCGTTACCGAGCACACTCATCATGGCCTCTCATTACGGGCCTCTCGTTACAGAAACGCTAAAAATTCAATTTTTTCATACACAAAAATTAAAAAAAGTTGTTTATGATTTCCCCCTCCCTCCCGCATTTTTGAAATCCTGGCACGCCCCTGACAGGTTGTAACAAGCGATTTCTGTAACGAGAGGCCCGTAACAGGTGACCGTAATGAACGGTCGTGAATTCACGTCGTAACGAGGGTCCTAGTGCCAAATACATGGCTTAAAAGTAACATTAACATTTATTTACCCAATAAAAAAAATGTACATAGCAGCTTAACATGTAATAACATAAATGTATTCAAGTAGACTAAATTCAAATAGGAATAAATGGCGTAACACCTCAAATTTTGAGAAGGCAGTTATAAATGTAACAAATCTGGACTCAGAATCTGAATTCCAGATTCTGATTCTCAATCTGGAATTCGAATTCAGATTTTGAATCCGGATTCTGGATTCGGCTTCTGGATTCTGAATCCGGATTCTGGATTCAGATTCTGAATCCGGATTCTAGATTCTGAATTAAGATTTCGATTCAGAATCCGAATTTAGAATCCAGATTGAGAATCAGAATTCGGATTCAGAATCTGGATTCAGAATCCGAATCCAGAATCTGGATTCAGAATCCGAATTCAGAATCAGGATTCAGAATTCTATAGAAAAGCTAAAAGCTTGAACGGACCCTAAAATTCGATATAACGCCCCCTCCCAAAGGGGGGGGGGGTGTTATAACGAGCACCGACTGTATTAGGGATAATTTTATGCAAGAAATCGATTGTGTGCATTGAAAAATTCTTAAAATGCTAACTTAGCCATGAAATCGTCATTTTTTCGATTTGTTTCTTCCTTTTATTCGAGATAAAGCATCAACAATTTCATTCTCTTTCTGGAAAATACTATACAATTTTTTCACGGCTTTTCATCATTTCTAAACCGAGTCGTGTGCAAATTTTATTCACTTTTCTAGATTATTTCTAATCATAAAATCTTCTCCTTTCGAGTATTAAAAATACTATCAAACACAACACAGGATGCGTACGTCAAAATTCTTAGAAATGCATACCCGTTTCATAAAGCCATTTTATTTTTTAATAAATTTTTGTGTGATTTCCCTGTATTTAGTGCCTCGTCGGCTTGTCGCTAAACAAGAGAATTTAGTTTTAATCTCCTTGTTTGGTTTATATTTTGATTTTATGATATTTCGTTGATATAAAATCGACAAATAAAGGTGCGACATTCTTTAGATTTTTTTATTAGAGATTTTCACGAGTTGAACTAAAATTTTCGTGTTGTGGTGTTTATTCATTTTGCGACCATTTTTTCCGTAAAAATGACCCTATTGGGGGTAATTTGATGCGAAAAATCGATTGCGCGCACTCCCGAAGCGTAAAAACGCCATCTTGACCAAGTTTTCGTGAAAAATTGCCTATTTTTTTCGTCGCTCTTTTCGTCCATTCCCTTCTGCAACCCGAAATTTTTAGCAATCAATTTTAAAAATGCAGCGCGATAATAATGCGATAAATTCTCGTCGTGAATCCGAGGTGCGGCGTAGCGGTTCACGTAGTCAACAAAGACGACGACCATCGGAAGACGACGGTCGAGCTCCAGTAGCCTGGGATCCCTCGTCGACTGATGATATTATTCTTCCTGTTACATTGAATGTAAAATAGTACTAAAATGGCAGCGGAACTATACGTAATAAAAGACTAGCCTAGAAAACGTATGCCCTGGCACCCCAAAGATACCTGATAAGTCCGGTTTTGTGGATAACGAACGAATCGTACCACTTCGCCAAGAACCGGTACGGGCGCCATTTTTTTGGCCTGTTTCGGATCCAGGATCTCTAGAGGCGGTTCTACTTGCATTCACATGGAAATTCACATCATAGTACTCTTTAGAAATCTTCACCTCTTTATAATACTTCTAATCTTGCTAAAAAAGAAGCGACGAAAAAAAGTCAATTTTTCACAAAACTTGGTCAAGCTGGCGTTTTTACGCTTCGCGAGTGCGCGCAATCGATTTCTCGCATGAAATTACTCCCAATACGGTCATTTTTACGAAAAAAATTTTTTCTCCCAAATGGTCGCAAAATGCACTATCCCTTTAACACCAGGGATGTTAGTAAATTGCGTTGTGAACTGCGCGAAGTCCTTAAATACAGATGAGACGCAGTTCAAACTGCTTTCGTTTTAATTGCGTTTATGCAGACGCAGTTTAGAATGCGCAAATCTGAGCGCAGTTTAAACTGCATTTACTAAAATTGGAGTAGCCCAAACTGCACTAGTGTCAACTATAGAAGTTTAAATGCATTAGTTCAAATTAAATCAGACGAACGTCGTAGTCATAACTAAACAAGTTCAAACTGCATTAGTCAAAATTATTTTAGTTCAACTTGCTTTTTGTTGTTATTTTTTGTTTTGGCAGTTCTAACTATTGTCTTGGCTAAAGCATTTTGAACTTTCATATCTTTGACTAATGCAGTTGAAATGTGTAAAGAAGGCGCCAGAATAAGATCAATTTAAAATAATCTAGTTATAGTTTTGAATTTGTTTGTATATTGCAACGAAAACCCTTTTTATTACATTCCAACTCAATCTATTTTTGTTTCAAATTATTTAAAAAATGTTTTTTGTTGGCGCTGTCAATTTCGAAAAGTGCGAAACTCGATTCTTTGTTTTTGGCGATTATAATTTCGGTTTTTTGTGTCTAGAAAATTGTCAACAAAGCGTAAATTTAGCAAAGACAATTTTCTTTGTTTTTGATTGCTGTTTTACTTTGGTGTAATATTGTGATCGTTTTGTGGTATAAATTAAATAAAGAGAGTTTCGGTTTTGATATTTTATCGGGTTTGCACCCGCGCTTATTTCCTATTTTAAACCCTTTAGTTCAGCGTTACGAGAATTCAGAGATATGGTAACGTTTACTCCCAGAGACCGATTGTGTAGAGATGGTGGAAATCTGTTGTATTGGGCGAAAATAAAAGGTTAGTGCCTTGTAGTTAAGACCCCGGGAAATCCCCGAATTTTACAAATGAGTTGATTTAGCGCAGTTTGGTCTAATGCAGTATAATCTGCGTACACAGGGCGTAGTTCCAACGAAGTGCAATTTCAACTGCGTCCATTGGGCGCAATTCTAACTGCAAGTCGTTTGAACTTACTCATTAAAATTAGAAAACCCCGCAGTCCGCAGTTTCCTAGCATCCCTGTTTAATACCCAATATTGGCAAAATTAACAAATTTTTGGAGTTGTTGTTCAATATTTTCTTTTGTACACATTTCTCTATAAGCAAGATAAAATTGTTCTTTGCTAAGATGCTCCACTTTTGGTCTTTTGCCCAAGTTACTCAAGCAATTCTTTAAAAAATTTTTCAGCTGTAAAGAGTATGACTGAGAAACCGATCGATCAATCACCCGTTCAAAGTTTGTTCTAATTATCTTGTTGGAAAGATAGTTGTAGTCATGATGAAGATTTGTCTTTCGCTCATTTAAATATGGTAAATAGCCTAAAATGGCTTCCAACAAGGTAATGCCGAGACTCCAGACATCGCTTCGATTGTCAAAATATTCGGCTTCGACCATGAAGTTTTCAGGCGGCCAATAAGCGATTGTGCCAGCTCGACTACTCACTCGAGAATATTCCAGAAATCGGGATTCGCCGAAGTCACAAAGTTTGATCTCGCCTCTAAAATCTCAAAGTGATTATATTATAGAACATGGAGTTTTCAAAGTCATGGAGTTTTTCGACAACCAGGGTTGCTTTTTTACTTATATATAAGTGATTTACTTATTTTTTGAGCCAAATTTTGTTTAAAAATAAGTAAATTTCTTATTTTTTAAAGAAGTTTTACTTATTTTTTCTTCTAAATAAGAAAGACTTGTTTTTTGAAAATCCATATGGCAACCCTGCTGACAACCAATTCGTATTTTGCCGGCTTGTCTCTTCACAATTATGGATTCAATGACCCCAAAACCCCTTATATACCTTCGATGTACCAATATATTTGATGGTTTTACATCCCGATGGATCACATTGATGCTTTTACAATACAATAACGCATTAACAATCGAAACAGCGACGAGTCCAACCAATTTCTCCGGAAACGCTCTCTTATTTCTATGAATGATTGTAATTAACCGTTCCAATGACAAGTCCATGAGTTCCATGCTTATGAGAATTTCTCCTTGAAAAAAGCATATACCGTAGAAGTCCACAACGTTGGGACAATTCGAAATTCTCTTGAATATAATGATTTCTTTTATCAGCTTCTTTATATCCCGGGATGAATCGAGTTCTTTGAACGGAATCCGAGGAATATGCAAAAATTTGACTGCCATTAACTTATTTGAGAGCTTTTGAGCATAAATTTTTACAAAGTTTCGTGTTACTAAAAGGATTTTTTTAATTTAAATAAATTTCTACACTACATTCGACAATCCCTCTGTATTCTAGATCAGCCATGTTGAAAGGATATTCGTTTTGCGAGTCAAAGCAAAGCCTGTCGGCAATAATTCCTCCATCTAATAGCATGCCTCGTAGTATTTCTGTTATATCCGGTAACCGTTGTAAGGGGACCACTTCCATAGAATTGCTTGTCGATAGCATTTCTAGGCGATTTTCACCTAAATTTCTAATTATCCATTAGTATATTATTACAAGTACTTTCACTTCTGTCTTGTATATTTTTCCAATCATATTGAGTGGTCCGGTTGCTGCTAGATTCGTATATAGCAGTGTACTTTTCTCGAGATATAATATTCCAAGGAAATCTACCCTTTCGATATTTCCAAATTGCAACGGCAACAATACCAATAACAGAAGTGACAGAAAAGAACAAGATTACATCTAAATTTTTATTAACTTTAGATCAATAATCATTACTCTTATTAGTTGGCGTATGAAATTCGGAAACACTGTGTTTGCTATTCATACAAATGGACAACTCATCTGATAGATCTTCCAAACTTTGATTCGACGAGAGAATGTACCATTTGCCGAGACTTTTCATCATTTTTTCGTACTGTTGAAGTAGTTTTAATTCCTCTGTTGGTTCACCGACGTACTAAATTAAGTTTTTACATGGAGAATAAAAATATAGATCTAAATATTATGTATGTGTTTTGTGATGCTATCTAGCCTATGTTTTACAGTCGACTATTAACCAGCATTCCAGCTAGTTTTAAGACTCATAGACAATGGCCTTTGGGGCGAATCTTTTTATTTTTGTGGATTCGTTAAAAATCAATTCCCTCGAATACAGTTTGTGCAAATGTTTTTGTTTCAATACACAAATTCGTTGTTTCAAAATATCAATTTAAAAAATACAGAAAAAAGAATCTGACCAAACTACGCTATAGTTCGATCACCCCAAAGGGGTGGAGATTAACGATTTGAGATTAAAAAGAAACTAATTCTGATTGGTTTGATCGTTTTGGACAAGTGCCAAATCGGTCACCATAAAGGGTTAGGAAACGACTTTTCGAGATCATTTGACTTCAGTCGAACGACTCCGGTGGGAGCATGTCGACACGTCGATGAGATTTGCAATGGTCCTTTGGCTTTGATGGCATTCAAATTCCTCAAAAATTTCCTTTTTATTATGATCATTTGACTTCAGTCGAACGACTCCTATTATTAATATTAGTAGCTCATTTTTT
Organism: Acrobeloides thornei; assembly: GCA_034699885.1. Lineage (NCBI taxonomy): Eukaryota > Metazoa > Nematoda > Chromadorea > Rhabditida > Cephalobidae > Acrobeloides > Acrobeloides thornei. Next base: position 12,956 of record JAQGCP010000163.1, read on the forward strand.
GCATCTCTCGAAAAATGTTGTATTTTTTCATTTAAGAAATAGCATTGTAAAATTTATTGAAAATTGTGCCTCACCAGCTCAAGCTATGCTTTTGTACACTGTCTGAACCTCTCGATTTTTAACAATGTTTTGCTTTGTATGATCTGGGAAAAAACCGGTTAACCCTTTAAAAGGCGTCCGATTTAACTTAGAATTTTAATGCTTTTTAATAAAAGTATTTGAAATTGCAAACCACAACAAAGCTTATGAGCTAGCCACTGAGAATACCTTCTTGAGACATGTTTGTAATAATTTCAATATTGTAATATCTTTAATAAAATATTTATATGAAGCCGTGCACCGCATTTTGAGGTAATTAAGTGCCCTCATACCCCGTCAAGTACTCAAATGGGCTGATAGCCTAACATAATTCGAGCGTGAAAATGCATGTGTAGTGATCGAATGAAAAATGTGCGGTTTATTTTCGAAGACCCTGTATTTTGTTTCAATAAATAGCCAATTTTTCAAATTAAGTTGAAATTATGCAAAACTAGTAGTTTGGTTGAAACGAAAAGATTTACATGAACTATAATGCAGTGGAGTTAGGCTTTAACTTAGCAAACTTACATTTATCAACATGATTCTTGCTACCATACTATATTGTTTCAGAAAAATTGCAAGCCCATAAAATATTCCTTCTCGCTTAAACGTATCGATAAATTTTTCGTTGCTATCTTCACTAAGCAATCTCATTTGCAAGTAAATTATATCTGAATAATCTTGTGCATAGTTGGTTATAATATATATGGCTTTTGTGTCTTCTTGTAGAAAGGATACGAACGACTCTAGTATACCATACATCATTTCCTGTCGAAAAAATGTTTTCACACTATTAACAGATTTGTTCAGAGTACGATCTTTTTCGCTTATCCTGAAATTCTTAGTTGAATCATATACCGTATTTTCTCTAATACAGAGGCAGTTTCTATTAGAAGGGCAGTCTTCAATAGACGGGCACCCTCGGAGGTAGTTGAAAAATAAACTTGGCAGTCTCTAATAGACGAGCAGACCAATTCATTTCAACATGTTCAAAGTTCCTAGTTATTTTTCGTTTTTGAAATTATTTCGAGGCTTTTTTAAACTTGAATTGCTTTAAATTTTTAAATTTTATTAATTCAGTTTTTTAGTATGGGACTCGTTTTGATCCATATTAGTAATTCGACGAAGAAAAACTCAAGAAGATAAATCTTGATTCAGCGATCGTTCCTGGTGGATGTGCCAAGTTTATCAGGTCAGCTTTGTCCATAAAACGTGGTATGAAGTTTGGCACTATAACTTTCACCACGTTTCATGTTCGCCACAGCAACTTTCGTCACGTAACTTTTGCCACGTTGCCAAAAAACTATAACTTTCGCCACGTTTGTATCAATATACATATTTATTGCAAATCAGACAACTCAACTAGTCGAAATTAATATGTTTATTGACACGAAAGTGGCGGAAAATATTATGGCGAAAGTTACAGTTTTTTGGCAACGTGGCGAAAGTTATAATGCCTGAAGTTTTTACGCTCCTGATGTGTGCTGGAATCAACCGTTCAAGGCAAAAATTAAGCAGTTATATGACGACTGGATGATGCACGAAGATAGAGAATGGACAAGCACAGGAAATCCTCGCTTTCCTGGAATAGAAACGTATTCGGATGGGTTGTAGAATTCCAGAAGAAGACATTGCGAAATCTTTTAAAACATGCGGAATAACGAATGATCTTGATGGAAATAAAGACAACGAGATTCACTGCTTCAAACCTGACGAGCCAGTGCCGAGGGGTTGAGTTTTGCTTCAGAATGCACACAATGAAAAGCGAATGGTTGAGCTTTTAGAAGAAATCGATTTGAATGAAGATGAAGAAAATGGATATTTAAGTGACGAATTGCTAGATTTATAAAGTTTATTTTATTGTTGCTTATTTTTACTCTCATAATTAATACGATTAAATTGTTAGTTTTTTTATAGTTTTATGTCTGAATTAATACTTTGAAAAATAAACGGGCAGTCTCTATTAGATGGGCAGCCGCTAATAAACGGGCACCCCACGAAGGTGTTGAAAAATAGACGAGCATGCCTCTCTATTAGAGAAAATACTGTATCAAAGATTACCTATATGTAATGTCGTTTATCTTCAATTGGTTGATTAATTTTTGGCAACCATCCATCTCTATGTAACATTTAAAATGGTTTACTCTGTATCTCCTCTCATCCAAGCTGAATAGTGTCAATAGATCATTGTCTTCTCTTTCACAATTTTGGATAAAATTTAGCAATGTTTGTTTGAGAGATGCTAGATCATTTTCTGTGAAATGTTCTCGATTTAGAACTAGGAATACAATAAGACTAGTGGATTTACATCTGGATTGATTAGGCATAAGATTTTGGTTATTATGTAAACCAACTAAAAATATAAAATATTAGATTGTGGACTTTCGACTCTTTTGGTGCCGAAATTCTAGCTTATCGAATTAAGAAAAATCCATTACCTGTACAACACGAACATTCATATTTGTTATTTTTAAGTTCATCACAGATAGAATATGTTCGCTTAGATTCATAAAACACATCAATATGGTTTTCGATAAGATAAATTTGTTCAAAATAATAAGAAGCGTCTTGGTGGATTGTCATTAAGTGAGTTGTGTTCCGAAACACCATTGGTTTCTAAATTAAATATTTTTGCTAAACAGACTCTCAAAACGTCTATTACAGTGTATAAATACACTATAAACTTTGTATAAATTTGTTTAAGATTAATCAAATCTGCCACTTTTGATTGTGACTTTTTTAACCAGGTCAAAAATCGGCTATATTTCCAATCAAACATATGGTCTGTTAAAATATAGGCGATGTTCAAAACAGAGGGATCGTTTTCTTGAGCGAAGAATGTCAAAAAGTCTTCGGCCATGTAGCTTGACAATATTTTGGGCTTGTAGTTGTCACGCCGTCTGAAAAATGTTACATATTGTCTATACTTTTTGCATACTTGAATGTCGCGATAAGAGCTTCGGGTGTTTTGTAGTCGTGTAAATTTGCTGAAAAATAAATTCCATACTCATCGGCAATAGCAACATCACTATAAAAAATGTACATTATCCTAGTGGTCGTTACACATATTCACACACTCAAGTACAAGCACATACACACGCTCAAATTTTTTTAAACTATGGATTTAAATCATTCTGCTCAATTCGAATGAAATAAATTGATCGAATTCAATATTACATTGTTGTTCAAAATAATCGTTCACATTTTGACATTTACAATCCCCCCAATATCCGCTCCCCATAACCAGTACTTTGAAAAATTACATATCATTCAAATTCCATAACTGACAGTCGCCTAGAATTCTGGACATTAGTTCCGAAACTTTAGTTGTCCTCAAAACTTTGGCGTTTCTGTTACAAGATCCATATCTATTTTCAAAATATCGAGTGCATTCATATTCGAAATATGAGCCATTTTTAATATGACCAAGGTTATTTAGTTGATCAATTAGGCCAATAAAAATTCTTGCCTTAGTATAATTAGATGGGTTAGACGAGTCGATAATGAAAAATAATGAAAAAAATAGGAATAGAAATAGCATTTTTAAGAATGCTTGCTGATTTTTTTTAAAGTTTTTTTGGAATTCTTGTTAGCAATTAAGCCATTTAGGAGAAAAAAGAGCCATTTTATTCTGATAATAGCTTCAATTGATAAGAACCCTTTTCAAGTAATACCTTGAAACATTTAAGAACATTTTTATGATTTCTAATTTATTGCAATAGAAAAAAATGAACAAAAAAAGAAAAAAAGATCATAAAAAATAGACAATTTGATCGTTTTTTGGTTAAAAAATGTATAATTTTTTGAGCTGAGTCTATTGGCGACATTTTTTAATTTTGACCCTTGCCACCACACTTGGTACGATGTGCTCCCCCCAAACTATAGCTACGCCACTGGTGAGAGATTTTTATAAACAAAATTTTTGTATAAATTTTTGATCAAAATTCAATTGTTTAAAAATAAATTTTTACTTTCAATTTATAAATTAACAACATATTAAAAAAGTATTGATTACAGAGGAATGAGATCTTCTTTAAAACACAATCTGGCAACGATTCGATCTTCTTCTGTAGAAATTCAGCACAAATATTATTCAAAATTTCTTCTTTTGTACATACTATGGCATTTCCATGGTGGATAGTGCAGTGCAAAGGTGTGATGGCTATATCTTTTTAGACTTTATTTCATTTCTGACTATTGCATTTCTCATGTGCATACGAAGTTGACAGTAGACGAACTTTTGTGAACCTTGCGGTAGTGGGCGGCCCATGAATCCTTGTCCCAACAATGTTCAGTGCACTCTTCAACTGGGCATAAGGAACCCTCATCAGGGATTTCAGCAAAGTAACTAAAATAATTTTTTTAAATGATAACAAGTTTTAAAATATCTATCTTTTAAATTTCACGACGTGAAATTTAAATTTTTTGTTACGTCAAAAATTGACATTTGACACAAATGACAATTTTTGACAAATGGCGTCAAACATGTCAATTGACCAGCACAACTCTATGTCACGTAGACTCAATTGAATTTTCTATTCATTTTATTTATATAATTCATATCTTTTTTCAAAGGGATGATTCTATACACAGATGTAAATTATATCAGAAATTGATTCATTTCTGATACATCTGTGATTAGATCTCATACATACCTAAATGAGCCTTTTCGCATAGGTGATGGAATCGCGATATCTTTCATTATAAGAGTTAGTTTTTCAAAGTCTAGAACTCGTAAAGATCTTTCCTATAAAAATTGTTTTTTCCAAAATTTAGAAAATACTTTATTTGGCTCATATCTTTCAACAGAAGAACGAGACGATTAAAACATCGTGTCATATATAGAGGCTCAGAAAATTACGATTTTTGATGAAAAAATATGACAATTTGAAAAAATATGACAATTTTCGACGTTTTTGATAGAAAAATAGCAATTTTGGTCATTTTTTAAATGAAAAAATCATGTCGTATTGGAAAAATTATGACTACTTTGATAAAAACTGGAAAAATTTAGACATTTTTTGATAAAAAAAATATTGTTATGAAACAAAAAACATGTTGAAAAAATTGGACAATTTTGGGGAAAAATGGACAATTTTAGAGAAAAAATCATGTTGTACAATAAAAAAATCATGTCGTATTGGAAAATTTTGGATGCAAAAATGGACAATTTTGTGAAAAAATCATGCCATACTTCAAAATAAAACATGTCATATTTTGACGCTTCGCGCCAAAATACGTTATGTTTTTAAATTTCAGCCTCAATACGACGCCATGAACGGGGACAGTCCTCCCTTGTGCACCTATGTTCCTTATATCTTAGGCATAAGAAATTGAATAATACTCACCTGATCTATTTATAACATTTTTTGTTTCGACAATAATCCTTTAAAATTTCCAAGAACACTATTGAGTGATTCTCTTTTCACACATTGATCCCAAGATTCTTTGATCGACATGCCTTCAAGACAAAACGGAACCAATTTGGCGTCTTCAAAGTTATGTATATATGATCTGCATGCCTTGGATTTCCAATTTGTCGCAAATAATCTAGCGCATCTTGAATCGTTACCACCCGATTACTCCTTTCTCCTCTTTTCCTAAATTCATTCACCAAAGACGTTGCAAAACCCTAAGAACGTGACCATAATTTATACTTTATGTTTAACGTTCACCATTTTTCGCAAAAAAGTTTCGCACAAATGGCTAAAAAGCCCATTTTTGGACAAAAAATATTATTTTCAAAAAAATTTATCAAAAATTCTTGTAAAAAATCTTTATTTTTACATTTTCTATATTTTAAAAAAGCGTTTAAAAACAATGAAACATGTATTTCAAATTCCAGAAATTGTGAATCTTAGGCCTAAGGCCTAAAGCCTAAGGCCTAAGGCTTAAAGCCTATGGCCTAAAGCCTAAGGCCTAAGGCCTAAAGTCTAAGGCCTAAAGCCTAAAGCCTAAGGCCTAAAGCCAAAGCCTAAAGCCAAAGCCTAAGGCCTAAGGCCTAAGGCCTAAAGCCTAAAGCCTAAGGCCTAAAGCCTAAGATCTAAAGCCTAAAGCCTAAGGCTTAAAGTTCATATTACAAAAATAATATTTTTATTTCAAAAATAATATTTTTATTACAAAAATAATATTTTTTATTACAACAATAAATTTATTTCCTAAAACTGGGTCTTTGTTGATTTTGAACCACGCTGTTAGATTGGTTTCGGTTTCGAGGACTCTTCGGATGTTGTCTCCTGGCTTGTGCTATTCTATCCCCCTCCCAATCATACCTCCCCCAGCATACACTTTCTACTCTTTCGGGGTACGAGGGGTGAGTCTTTATTTTTGAGCCTGTCTGCGTGGGGTTAGATATGCCCTTTCATCTATTTCCCACTAATCTGATAATGTAATCAAAAATGAGCGGCCATTTTTTCACAAATTTTCAGAATTTCAACAAAAAGTCAACTTGTTTCCAGCCAAGATTAGTCTTTTAGTATTTTATTTGTATAAAAAGCAAAGCTATACAATGTATACACATTTTAAGGAAATGTCCCATGAACATTCACTTGAATTTGATTCTTTATAGTCCCGTTGCTTGTTTGATTACTTGAATGTGAAACACGTCGAATCAATTTTTTGAACATTTCATTTATTTCAGCTCTTAATTTCCTAAATTTGGGTTATATTTTTCATTCTTAAGAGGGGAGGGCGGATTGAGGCGAGTTATCGAAAAAAATTTTTTCAAAATTTTTTCGACAAACGTAAAAAATGTTCGAAACGATGAAAAAAAATACTGTTTTCGAGGAAAAATCGAAAAAAATTTTTTGGGTGTTTTTTAGCTTTTTTACAGCAAGTTTCAATTAATAACAATTTTCATGTGCGGATGAAGGCTAAGACAGTTACATATGTAAAAAATATTTGAAATTGCAAAATCAAATGAGCGGGTATAATTCGTTGTATAAAAAGATGGCAACTTTCCAATAGATCGGAGGGCCTCAATCGGCCCTCCGATGAGTCATGCTTTTTGTCAATTAGAAATCGATTTGTCGTCGAGTTTCAAAATTACATTTTAAAATGGCCAAAAAACACCCAAAAAATTTTTTTCAATTTTTTCTCGAAAACAGTATTTTTTTCATCATTTCGAACATTTTTTATGTTTTTCGAAAAGATTTTGAAAAAAATTATTTTGCGATAACTCGCCTCAATTGGCCTTCCCTGTTTAATTTCTTACTTACCCAATACACAAATAATACATGAAAGGATTATAAGTGATTTCGATTACTGCTAAGATATAGCAAACACAATAAATCGTCCTAGTTGGTGGGACATAATATTGCCACATGAGTATGATAAAAGTTTTATAACCACAAATAATAAACGATTGAGCCGATAAGCTCAATTCGTATCTACTAATAACTTTGTTTCCTGAAGTTTGGAGACGCTAAAAAGAGGGAGGACATTAAAGTTGGAAACAAATTTCTTTAGTTTATACCATAACTATCAGCTTAATAACAGCAGCAACATAAAAAGTGAACGATAAACAATCCATAACAATTCCAGCTCTTTGTATATTAGGTGCCAAATAAACTCTATTATACTCATCACGTATAGTTTTGATACCCCTGGCTTCAGCTTGAAATCCTGGTATCATATAAAGTATCCATATTAACAAACTTGAGATATAGGTAATCACTAATAAAG
>JAQGCP010000164.1:0-20680 GCA_034699885.1 Acrobeloides thornei
TCGTTTCAATAACCCAAAACAATGTTCAAATTGGATAATTTTAGTGTCATTTTGTTCGTCTCATTTAGCTATACAAAAATGCTACATGTTCATTTTATGAAAGTTTAAAAAATCGATGCAAAAATCGGTTTTTCCACGAATTTTGGCAAAAAAATCGAATTTTGTCCAAAATTCGATATTAAACAAGTTTGTGTATTACAACGAAAACATGAAACATTCCAAACGCAATTATCTCAAAAACTACAATGATTCAGAACATGCCGTAAAAACAAAAAATGTTCCATTTTTCATGAACTTTTCGAATATCAACAAAAACTGGCAACTTTTTTTCGAACTGAGCTGACTCTTTAAAGAATGCCTCACCACAATTTCCTGGAATATTCCCAAAATTTTTACAACACATTTCATATCGAATAATGTAATTTGACGCTAAAACACAACAAATATGGCCAGAGTTGATTTTGTTTCTTGACCTTTCCTTGTCAGTGTCCGCATACTTTAAGAATCCAATTAGTCTTGTCGAGTCGAGCGCTCTATGATCTCTTATGTACAGGGTGGTCCTAAGGTTCATGATCACTTTAGTTTGTTGAATATTTATCTAAAAATCATTCTGTAGTAATTTTATGAGGAGTCAAATGCACACATTTTCGAAGCATGCAACATACCTGACCCTGATTCAGGCAATTTTCGCTTCAACACATCACAACCTTCTTAGGAAACCTCGACCCTTATTCAATGTATGCGTGAAAATCGCTTTAATTGGTGTTGGGGAAGTGTTTCATGCTTCGATAATGCGCTCAATCGATCCCTCGCATAAATTTAGCCCCCCAATATTTTCAAAATAGCCCTGATCCTGAATCAGGAAAGGTTGTGATGTAGTGAAGTGAAAATTGCCCTCGGGTAGGTTGTTTCTTGCTTCAAAAATGCGTGAAAACGTATTACAACGAAAACATGTACACAAATTTAAAATTTCAAACGCAAAAAGTTCAGGAAAATGGAACATTTTTTGTTTTTACGGTAAATTCTGAATCGTTGTAGTTTTCGAGAAAATTGCGTTTGAAATTGTCGATTCTTTGAAATCTGTGTATTACAGCGAAAACATGAATGCTGTGAAAATTCATCCCTGAATCAATCAAAGTTGTGTATTGAAACGACTCCCCGCATAAAATTATCCCAAGGAGGGGCATTAATTCAGTTAAATATTCAACAAATTATTTCGAATTAAAAAGTGATCACAGACTTTGGACCACCTTGTACACTCATCTAATTAATTGATTGATAGCACACGTGCTGCTGCTCTTTTGTAGTATTCAGAATTTTGGAGCTAATTCATTTATTAGGAGGCACTTATCATGATCAAAAAGTAACATTTTGGAACTACTATACAATAGGGGCCAACCACGTGAAAATTTTTCCAAAAATTTTTCTGGAAATGATCCCTCTAGAGGAAAAAACATGAGGAAATCTGAATTTGACATTTTCTGATCCAGGGAAGGCGTATTGTGTATTGAAGCGAAAAATAGCAAAAATGCGATTTTGCCCGAATTTTTATTTAGAAAATTGAATTTAGCCAAAAAATCTAATTTGTCAAAAAATCGAATTTTGATAAAAAAAATTTTCTTGAAATGATCCCCTTTACGTGTAAAAACATGCGAGGAATCCGAATTTGACATTTTTGAAGCGAAAAAACGCTTCCCTGATTCAGGGAAGGTGTATTGTATATTGAAGTGAAAAGTCGCAAAAATGCGATTTTTGCCTAAAAATGACCCCTTTTGGGATAAAAATATGCGGGGAATCAAATTTAACATTTATAAAATTCCTCGGATTCAAGACAAGCTGTATATCGACGCGAAAATTCGAGTAAATAGCATATTTTGGTCTAAAAACAACAACGCTTTCTTATATTCATTTTATTCATAATTAGTTAACCAATGATTTAATCCAATTAGCAAATGATTGTCTCGAATTTTCGCGTCGATATACAGCTCGTCTTGAATCCGAAGCATTGTATATAGTCAAACCCCTTTAAGCTGACCCCCCTCGGGAGGGAGTCAGCTTAAAGGATTTTAGGGGGTAGGGTCAGCTTATAAGTGGATCAGCTTAAAGAGGTTTGACTGTAATTTGTTGATTTCATTTTATAATTTTCGTAGGCATCCCTGCGTGGTCATGTTGGCGGGAAAATCATCGAGAGGGGGTCAACTTAAAAGATTTTAGGGAGGGGGTCAGCTTAAAGGGGTTTGACTGTAAATGCCAAATTCGGATCCCCCGCACATCATTACCCCCAGAAGGGGTCGTCGTTTTTAGGCAAAGAATCGCAGTTTTTGTCGACTTTTCGCTTCAATACACGATAAGCCTTCTCTGAATCAGGGAAATATTTTTCGCTGGTTCTCACGATCCGTCGTTTTTAGGCAATAATCACATTTTGACGACTTTTCGCTTCAATACACGATACGCCTTCCTTGAATCAGGGAAGTGCTTTTTCGCTTTTTGCATATAAAATATTTATTTTGAGCAATAAATTTAGTATAATTTAGGCAACAGAAAGGCACTTTTTAAAATGATACACTTTTTTCGAAAAAAAATCCAACCGACTAGTATGAAGATAGAAGAAATGAATCGTAGAAATTGAACAAAAAAAAATAAAATTGAGACCAACTTAAATGAATACTTCAATTAAAGCTTGTACAATCAAAATATACAACATTTTTGACATAAATAAAAGGCAACAAGAGAAGGAACTAATTTAGTATGAAAAGTTGAACGTCTAGGTTGGTGTTGGTTTTTTCGTAGTCCTTTCTTCGGTCTTTTTCGCTTTTACTGGAGTACTTTTACCGGTCTTCACTTTTACTGGGGTAGCCGGCGTTGCCTAAAAATTCGGGATATTAAAGGACTAGTCCACTCGGAAAAAAAACACTATGAAAAAATCATATAATCGGAAAATTCATGAAAAATGGAACATTTTTTGTTTTTACGGCATCTTCGGAATCGTTGTAGTTTTCGAGAAAATTGCGTTTGAAATTTGAATCTGTGTTCATGTTTTCGTTGTAATACACAAACTTAGATTCGATTAAAAAATCGATTTATAAAAAAAGTAAATTCGATTTTGGGGCAAAAATTCAATTTTTGAGCAAAAATCCCGTTATTACCAACACAAATCTCTTCATCGTTCCGTTATTGTGTATGCCGAATTTTCACTGCGTTCATGTTTTCGTTGTAATACACAAAATTTCAAAAATCGATAACTTCATATGCAATTATCTCGAAAACTACGACGATTCAGAATTTACCATAAAAACAAAAAATGCTCCATTTTTCATGAATTTTCCGAATATCCAACTTTTTCATAGTGTTTTTTCCGAGTCGAAACAATGAGAGCACCTTTATAGGCGGTTTTTCAACAACTTGTTTTTCAGGCGATGCGCTATTCGGGGGAGGTTCTCTGGATCCATTGAAATGTGCACTCTCCTGACTTCTATCCCGACTTTTTCTTCCGGAACGTGAGAGGCTTCTTCGAACCGTCTCCACAATTCTACTTCCCATATTTTTGAACGGATTTCGTCCGCCCCGAGCGAAACCTCCAATAGTGGCATATTTGGAATCATCCGAGTCATGATCGAGATTGTTGACACTTAGGGCGTTTAATCCCATTGTGGAAACTGGTGCTGGAGGAAGACCCTAAAATTTTTATTTTATATTTAAAAAAAGGATGCAATTAGAGTTGCTCAGGCAGCGTTCAAAAGCATGTCAAAATGTGAAAAAAAACGCTTTCCTGATTCAGGGAAGGCCTGAGTATTGTAGCGAAAAGCCATAAAAATTTATTTTTCACCTTTTTATGAACTCCACCATCATTCGTATCAACCGATCTCGACTTTCTGATATTGAAGAAACCGCGCTTAGTTGAAGATTTGTCCTTCTTGTCAAGTGATTCAAAAGCTCTTGCAATCAATTTAACTGATGGAGGTCCACCTTTTGAAAGTTCTTCTCTTCGAATTTTGTACAAAATATTGGTGCCTAAATTTTATTTTACATGGTGTATAAAAAACCGGAAGGACTTTGAATTTTGAGTCCAGATTTTTTATAGTTGGGGCTGAAACGGACTATAGAATATGTTTTTTTTTACTTACCGGTACTGCTAGTTCTCGAATGAGGAAACTCCAAATCATCATCATCTGTACAAGTGGCCTTTTCAACGAATAATGATGGCGGCATCAAAGATCCATTCTCGACACCTCTATCATAAGAAGCAGATCTGGCAAAGCATTTTGGTACATAATGGAGCCTGCCATCTTTATCATACTCGATTACTTTGTCCTTGTCTAAAGTTTTTTTGTTGTAAATCGCTAGTCTTACTATAAAATTATCATACTTAATATGAAGCTTGGTGGTGGATCGGGATAAGTTGTTAACCTCTTAATTGGAGAACTGGCTCTGTACGGGTCTAACAGTCGACTGTCCCATGTGGAATTGCTCTCGATACTGTAGGATCGTTGATTCGGCGTCATCAACGAGTGAGAATGTTGAAATTTATAGCGGTTGCTATGAGGTATAGGTGGAATCGCTGCAGAACGTATTGATAGTGATGACTGAGAAATGTTGTCAATGGGAGGCTCCATATCGTTGATGTCACTAAAAAAGGGGTGAAACTAGAGTTGTTTACGATTTTTGTGGTACAGAGTGGACTTTAAAAAACAAGAATTTTGCCGTTTTTGGCAAAAAAAATCCGAATAAATTATTTTTATATAGGTTTTTTCCCGAGTGGACTGGTCATTTAAATCGGCAAATTCCAAAAAGACACTTTTGTTAGCAGCTTACTTTGAGGTAAACGCATTTTGGCTATCGTCTTCTTTTATGCTATTTAATTGATTTAATATAGCTACGAGAACTTCTCCTTGCTCATCACGTCTTAGGTTATTAAAACCATTGATCTAAATTTTTTGTATTAAAAGGAGGAGGGCCGATTGAGGCGAGTTATCGCAAAAAATTTTTTTCAACAAACGTAAAAGATGTTCGAAACAATGAAGGAAAAAATACTGTTTTCGAGGAAAAGTCGAAAAAATTTTTTTGGATGTTTTTTTGGCCTTTTCTACAGCAAAAAGGTCAAAAAGCACCCAAAAATTTTTTTTCGATTTTTTCTAGAAAACAGTATTTTTTATGGAAAAATCGAAAAAAAATTTTGGATATTTTTTGACAATTTTTAGATGTTTTTTTGGATTTTTTTGCCGTAAAAAAGGCCAAAAAACATCTAAAAATTGCCCAAAAATACTGTTTTCGAGGAAAAATAGAAAAAATTTTTTGGTGTGTTTTGACCTTTTTTACAGCAAAAAGGTTTGTGTTCATACTTGTTCGATTATAGACGAAATTTTGTATTTTCTCGACAATTTTTGAATTTCAGTTTGTTGGACTATTTGTAGAAGTCTCTCCTGGTCGGCTTGTAATATTTCTCGTGCATTTGCTTGCATCTCTTTTGATTGTAAAAGGTTCCTTTGGTCAATTTCTAACACTTTCAATTGTTCATTTAACTAAAAAAGTAAATTGAATAAGTCTTTTACAGGGTGGCTAAAAAACGTGGAGGGGGGTTTGCGATCTACCTCTCGGATCATACGCTCCATTTCAACATCTTTATGCGATAGTTCATGTGTTAGCTCTTTGATCTTGTTGTTCAGTCGACCAACTTCTTGCGCATAGAATTTTTGGTATTCCGCATATTGTTTTTGCACAGTCTCGGCAGCGCTTAGAGCATCCTCTGTTATACGCCTGTCACGGTCTTCACCCTCACTCGACTAAAATAAGACAAAATTTAAAAAAAATATAAGTGATGCTTACAGAAGGTGATTTGCTCCTGCTATAATGATTTTTCTCGATTTGCCATAATTTCTTGTCAGCCTTGTGTGCCTCTCTAGTCAGTGCCAATTCACTGTTTAGTCTGTGAACTTCCGACTCATACTCGGCAACTCTCTTCTCTAACTCGTTTGATTTAGCTAAGAGCTCGGAGTACTTCTTTTGGTCAGCCTCAATACGTTTTTGTTCATCCTCCATCTTCTTTTCATAAGTTGCTGCAGCTTCTCGATGGAGATCTCTTTCACGTCTAACTTGGACTATCTAAAATGTATGTTTTTTTTCGCTGTGGGGTTAAGTGTCCAGTGGGTGAAGTGTCCGGTGGGTGAAGTGTCCATGGTGGGTGAACTGTCCAGTGGGTGAAGTGAGATACCGCCAAAAAATGACCAGATGGCGGTTTTTTTAACACCCAGTAATGTTACATGCCTGTGAATGTAACGATTTATTAGTGTTCTCCATAATAGTCATCCTGCTAGTGAATTTCTGTTGCAACGCATCGATCTCCATGCCACGGACCTTCTCATCCTGTCGAACTTTATGCAATAGCCCATCTTTTTCACGTTCCCAATTTTGCTTGCATTTATTCATTTCATTTTCCAACTCTTCTTTCTTCAGCTTCAATTCCATGATCTTTAGCTCAAGTTCTTCGTTCTAAAAAGAAGGTTTCAAAATTATGCCCATTTAGAAAAGTCACCTTTCTCTCTAGTTGTGTTATTTTTTCTTTCAATTCCGGAATGCCATCTGCACTCGACCTTCTTGTTACACGATAGTTGATAGTTTGGATTGGGATTGGTATGTTTTCCTCATCTAAAATTAAAATTTGATCTCGATTCAAAAATCTTGATCTCGACAACCCTATTAAAAACTGACCATTGGTTTCGTCCGTTTGTAAACTGTCCAATCTCTCTTTCAAATTCGAAATATTCTTTTCATAATTTTCACGTTCTTCTTTCCATTTCGCCTCTCGCTGTTGATGAGTTGCCTTGAGCCCTTCTAACTCAGCTACCATCTCGTTCATTTTCTTTTTGAGATTGAACGTTTCAGTTCGAACTTTGCCTCGTTCACTTTCTGCTTTATCTTTTTCCTTTTCATACATTTCTTCCAATTTTTTGTACTTGATTTCCCATTCTTTCAAATTTTTCTGTTCTTTTTCCATTTCCTAAAAGTTGGCTAGTTAAAAGAAGTAACGAAATAAGAAAAAAAACGCCAAAAAATTATGCAAATTTGGAAATTTAAGCATGTTTTTTAGAAATCGGATCCAATTTTCTTTCAAACATTTACTTGGATGGTGCGCTGCTTTTCTTGAATTTCTGATTGTAGTTTGTTGCATCGTCCTTGAACGTCTTGCAAAACTTTTGTCTTCTCTGTAAGGGATGCATTTTGTGACTCAATGACTTTTCCCTGCT
The DNA here is from genome assembly GCA_034699885.1 of Acrobeloides thornei. Lineage (NCBI taxonomy): Eukaryota > Metazoa > Nematoda > Chromadorea > Rhabditida > Cephalobidae > Acrobeloides > Acrobeloides thornei. The sequence continues at coordinate 7,242 of JAQGCP010000164.1, forward strand.
CTTCCATAACATCCTTATTCTCAGTTAATTGATTTTCCAGCGTTCGTATCTAAAAAATTTTTATGCGGTTTCTAAACAAGTTCATACTTGTGTTTTAAGTCCATGCGTTTGCTTTTCAATCTCTACGCTCCACCGATCTTCAGTTTGCAAAATTTGATTTGTGAGCTCTTTATTCTTCTTTTTGTAGAATGTGATTTCCTGTTTTGATGACTCAATAGCTTCATCTTTCTCTTTACAATCTTTACAGGGGGTAGTTGGGACTTCTCGTTTCGGTGAATGTCTTCGTTCTGTTGCATTTGCGATCTTAAAAGTCTTCGTTATACTCATAGTACAGGGTGTCCCAAAAAAAGTACAATTTTGAAATTTTTTGGGGTCAATTTTTCGAAAATTTTTTTTCTAAAAATGTCATTTCTAGGGGTAAAAATAGCTGAAAAACACGAGTCCGACGTCCAAAAATTTTTTTGATCCATAAAAACCCCTTAAAATGGCCAAAAACGTGTTTTTTAAGACTTTATCATAGAAAAATGTGTGATAAAGTCTTAAAAAACACGTTTTTGGTCATTTTAAGGGGTTTTTATTAGGGCTGCGCGCGGGGCGGGATCCCGCCCGCACCTATTTTTAAGAAAAATCCCCGCCCCGCAAACCCGCACGCACATTTTTGAAAATCCCGCAACCCCGCCCCGCAAATTGAATAACCCTGAATTTAGTTTCGTTCTTTTTTGTATCCTGGAATTTTTCGATATGGGAAACTCAAATCTGAAGGAATTTTTTTTATTTTGATCACGAGAAAGTGGAGATCAATCATTGTGAAATGTCCTATAGCCATTTTTTACCGTTACCTTATGTGGTTCTAGGACTTGATGTAAAAACTTTAATTCTGACATAACATTTGCCAACTCAGCAATCATCGTTGCACTCGTTTCTTTTGATAACGAACGTCTTCTTTCATCCTAATAAAAATTTTTGCTTGTTTTTTTGTTGAAAAAGTTGAATCCCCCTCACTTTTTGTTGTGATGTGTCAAGCTTTTCCATTTGTTTGCATATTCTAGTGGTCTGTGCTTCAACGGATGCTAACACGATACAACATTGTTCGATCTAAGATTAGGTAAACATTCACTTGACAAGCATGTACTTGATTTATGATTTTTGCAAAATAACAAGTCTCAAAAAATTAAATTTTTTTTGCTTACCTCATCCATGGTCACTCCAGTCTTGGCTGAGGACTGTTGGTCATTGAATATTTGAGATGATTTGAGCTCACTAATTTGTTTTTCTAGCATATCACAACGGTTTTTTAATGTATCCTAAAGTTAACGTTTAGAAAAAATACAGGGTGTTCCAAAAAAACCGTCATCTATATATTTTTTGACGAAAATTTTTCAAAAAATTTTTTCTCCAAAATGACTCATTAGGGGTTTTTTATGCGAGAAATCGATTGCGCGCATCGAAAAACTTTGAAAACGTCTTCCAGACCATGAAATATCCATTTTTCAAGTAGGAATTCCTAATGAAAAATACGAAAATCTTATATTTCATGGTCTGGGAGGCGTTCTTGATGCGCGCAATCGATTTCTCGCATAAAAATACCCCTGAGTCATTTTGGAAGAAAAATTTTCGCCAAAAAATGACCAAATGACGGTTTTTTTTTGGGAACACCCTGTAATGTAAAAATTGTTCATACAATGTATTTGTCATCGGCATTGCCGTCTTTTACTGCCTTTTTATGTAGCATATTGCATCTTTCTTGTGCTAGTGCCAGTTGATTTGAAAGTAGTTCAACCTAGAAAATTTCGATCAGGTATCTTTTTTTATATTATTCCAAATTAACATCAATTTGTTAGATAAACCTTATGAATATGAGGATCGAAAACAAGCCTATATTACTCGGGAGAAAACTCTAGGAATAGAAAAGCGAGCTATTAGCATAGCAAGCAATCTTTCTCCAGTCTAAACGAAATAACCCAACTTTACAAATTGAGTGCAGCTCAAAAATTCATGGAACTCATTAAGCCTAAGTCTAGGCCTAAGCATAATATTGGATTTTTTACTAGGCATGGCCGGAGTTTTTGTCACCCACCTTTGTAGCCATTGAAATAAGCTTTTGATTTTCAGATTTTGCTATTAACGCCTTATATTCTGCCAAATTGTTTTCTAATTCTTTACGTTTTTCTTGTTCATTTCTTAGCTCTACGGACAATGCTAAATTTCTTGTATAAGTTTTGGAGCTATTGTGGATCAGGGGGTCAAAAAACGAAAACTTTTTTTCTAAAATTGTTTAAAAATGACATATTTAGGGGTAATTTTATGCGAAAAATCGATTGCGAGCATTTCCGAAGCGTGAAAACCTTTGTTTGACCCTTAAAAATTGAAAAATTTTACTCATATAAATGTGAAAACATGAGTAAAAATACGTATTTTTCAATTTTTAAGGGTCAAATAAAGATTTTCACGCTTCGGGAATGTACGCAATCGATTTTTCGCATAAAATTACCCCTAAATATGTCATTTTAAACAAATTTTAGAAAATTTTTTTTCGATTTTTGACCCTGGAATTGACTCCTGATCCACAATATCTCCGATTTTTTTGTTGAATTTTTACTTTTTTCTCGATTCGTCTGTCCTAAATGTCCATTTTGAGTGCTTTCTGAATTTTTCTTTTCGAGTTGTCTTTGAAGTTCGTTATTTTTCTTCTCCAATTCATGTATTGTTGACATGAACCGGCCCATATCCTTTTCGATTTCGGCATCCAGATGGAAATTTGACTGTAAAGATAGATTTAAATGTTTCAAGTCAATTGCAAGCTTACATCGGTATTATTTTCACGTCCTTTTTCTTGTAACTTCTTGACTGTTTCAATCTCCATTTCTAGCATTCTAGAACAAGAAGAATTGATTTAGAAGACCAGTCTAGTCGGAAAAAAGTTGCCATATTTGGAAAGTTCATGAAAAATTGAGCATATTTTGTTTTTCGCTAACACTTTCGAGATATAGTCGAAATTTTTTAGCTACTACAGAGCTTGTTATCGAATCAAGCAACGTGTACATTGAAACGAAAAGAAACGTGGATCCTTATATAGCTTTCTTGATGCATCCCTGCGTGGTCGTGGTCGTATGGCGGGAAAATCAGGAATAGTACTAACTTGGCTTGGGTTTAGGCTTGAGCTTAGGTTTGGGATTAGGCTTGGACTTCTTTTAGTCCTTTTTTAGGAAGTACTAACTAATCCTGATTTTCCTGCCATACGACCACGCAGGGATGCATAAAAAAGCTACACGAGGATCCACGTTTCTTTTCGTTTCAATGTACACGTTGCCTGATTCAATAAAAAGTTTTGTAGTAGCCAAAAAATTTCGACTATATAATCGCGTGTGAAGTTGGCGGAATTTGAAAACTGTGTATTACAACGAAAACATGAACTCGAGAATTTTTAACTTGCATAAATAAAAAGTTGTTTAGTGAAGCGATTAATCAGACAATTTTGAATAATCGCTTCATTAAACAACCCTTGATTGGTGGCAAGTTAAAAATTATTCGCGTTCATGTTTTCGCTGTAATACACAGATTTCAAATTTCGCCAACTTCACAAGCAATTATCTCGAAACCATTAGCGATTCAGGACATGCTGTAAAAAAAGGCTCCATTTTTCATGAACTTTCAAAATATGTATGGCAACTTTTTATCCGAGTAGACTGTTCCTTTAAGATATAAAAAATTAGTGTTTCAAACACAATGTGCAAACGACCAAAAATCGTGCATACTTTTTCGTGAGTGCATTATTTTTCCTCTCTAATTCTCCAACTTTGATGCCTAGCTGCTCTAGTTCAGTATTGGCCAATTCGAGTTTTAATTGAGCATTACCATCACTAAAATGCATAAGGGGAAAATAAGCAAAAAAATTTAAAAAAGCAAAAAATAAAACGAATCATAGGTGCATGGGGAGGGGGACTGTCTTCCCTTTTTGTCGTATCAGGGCCAAAATTTAAAAACATGTCTAGCGCCAAAATACGACATGATTTTTTTGAGGTATGACATGATTTTTTCATTAAAAAATGTGCAAAAATGTGCTATTTTTCTATCAAAAACGTCTAAAATTTTTCTATTTTTCAACAAAAATCGTAATTTTCTGAGCATTTTCAGCTTGAAAACAAGGATTTTGCAAAAAAATTTTTCCTGCGGCGCTATTTTTTTAATTAAAAATGAGGATTTTCATCAAAATTTCGAGTTCGAAAACATGTCATATCGTGGGAATCTAGTCCTCTCCTACTTGTGCACCTATGAAACGAGGGAAAGGTTTTAAGCTATAATTAAAATATGACAAAAACAGTACGAAATCTAACATTTAAGGAGGTTAGTTTTTACCTAATACTTCTAGTCATAGGAGGCCGTTGTTTACTGCTTGTGATACGTCCTCCAGATTCTGTTAGTTTGGTAAGTTTGCGTAGTAGTTCTTCATTTTCATTCTCGACTTCCTAAAATTGATCAACATAAAATTCTCTTATTGCTGAATTTTAGATAATGGTCGAGGGAATTTTATCAGGTTGGAAACTAAGTTTTAAGACTTGTATTAGAAATCAAAAATTTTCGGTTGCAAACGAAAAATTTGTATACAGTTTTCTCAATTATTCTTTGAACTATCATTTTTATATAAAATTTCACTTTTTTTCAGCAAAATGGAAAAAAATAGAGGCATTATTCGCGAACTACTGAAATTTGAGTTTGAGCTGGGTCACAGCGCAAAAGAGGCCATGGACAACATCAACCGAGCCAAAGGGAATGGAACTGTGTCTAAAGCGACAGCTTATTTGTGGTACTCGAAGTTCCGAAGCAACAAAATGGATATTGAAGACAAAAAAAGGTCCGGACGCCCTCGGGAAGTCGACCGAGTCGCTGTCGTCAACGCTGTCGAAGCCCATCCGTCGATGACTACGCGCATGTTGGCCGAAGATTTTGAATGCAGCCATTTTTTGGGAGCATCTGGAGCACCCGCCGTACAGCCCGGACTTCTACCTATTCCGATCGTTGGAACACTGATTGCGAGGAAAAAAATTCAGAACGATTGAAGAAATGCGCCAATCTCTTACTGAATTCTTTGATTCTAAGGACCGAGAATGGTACCGCCGTGGGACCCACCAACTCGAAGAACAATGAAAAAAAGTGATAGAATATGGTGGAGAATACTTTGATTATTGTTATTTGTTGTTTTGTTCATTTTTTGTTCAATAAATTTTGATTTTTAATACGAGTCTTAAAACTTAGTTTCCAACCTAATATTTAAATTTTTTGGATTGATTTGGTTTAATAATCGATGTCCAAAGTCTGAACAATAAGTTGATTCCTTTAAATCCATATTCAGAAATGCTTTAATTGCTATTTACCAATGTTTCAATCCATCGTAGTTGATATAAAGTCCGTTTCCGCCGCCAATGGGAAAAAAGTCCGGGGCGATGGTCAAGTGGTCCAGGGCGCCACCCGTCCGATCTGGCAAGTTAGGCAACGTTGGGCCCGCAGGTTCGATCCCACTAGGGCAAAATTTTGTTTTTCAAAAAATTCTTTTACAAAAAATGCAGCAAAAAAACATCGATTATTAAACCAATCCAAAGAATCAAAATATTTATATGTTTTGTCTTGCAAAATTTTGATTTTCAAAAAATTCTTTTACAAAAAATGCAGCAAAAATTTTTGCTCCATTGTTTGTAAAAGAAATTTGTTTGAAAATCAAAATTTTGCCCTAGTGGGATCGAACCTGCGGGCTCAACGTTATTTAGCTTGCCAGATCGAACGGGCGGCGCCTTGGACCACTTGGCTATCGCCTCCAGACTTTTTTCCCATTGGCGGCGGAAACGGACTTTATCTATATATTTTTATTTAAATTTTCTGATCAACAAGGTTATATGATCAGAGATTTCTATTTTTTTTAATGTCGACCTTGTTCAACACACGAAATATATTTGACATAGCATATGAATTGGTTTGAAAACAAACAATTGAACACGGTCTACATGGAAACAAGCTGGCAAAGAAACCTTTGATCATATGACCTTGATCAGACAATTTCAATAAAAATATATAGATACATCAACTACGATGGAGTGAAACATTGGTAAGTAGCACGTAAAGGATTTCTGAATATGGATTTATAGGGATCGGCTTATTTTTCAGACTTTGGACATCGATCATTAAACCAAATCAATGCAAAGAATTAAAATATTTGATTTTCTGTCTTGCACGATTGCAAACATGAAGAGGAGTGCCAGATCTGCTTCATCCCACGCAGACAAGCCAAAAAAGACACGTGGCTCAAAAGGGAGTTATATGTGGTGTTGTATGATGTTGTACATAGCGATCGTAAACCGAGGCCCCGGTTTTCCCGGGAATTTTTTTACTCCCAAAATGATTTTACCGGGAAAAATGATGTCCACAAAGTTGTTTCCCATAAAATTTCGTTTGAAATGGCATCTCGCTTACGATTTTTAACTTATAGATAAAAAATCCTCGGTTTTTCGGTCTCTAGTTGTATATGAGGAAAATAGTAACTATTTATTCGGTTTAAATAATATTAGACTAGACATATCGAAAAAATCACTATTTTTCAAGAATAAATTGGCCCAAAACGGTAAAACAACTCATTTTTTGGCAAAAAGAAATAAGTTAACATAGGTTTTGGGGTCTTTTTACGTTAGACATATCGAAAAAATCACTATATTTCAAGAATAAATTAGCTTTAACTCAAAAAACTTCTGTACTAACATACCAAACCCAGTATACTAAAATTTTCCTGGGAATCTGGACTACATATTTTGTAACAACCACTTTAGCTGAAAACCCTCGTAATATGGTCAAAAATGTTGATCTTTGCCAAAACTCCGGTCGAAAAATCGAGGCATGCTCAAAGATTGGAGTATAACTTTTTATTGAAACGAAAACTTGCTATAGGTGTCTATATAAAAGTTGTAAGGCAGATTTCCAGCTTTCACATGAGTGGTCAACGACTTCTCAATTCAATTCCTATCAAGAGATATGGCAATTATAAATACGATATTTTTTACACTTATATGCAAATATTCAGAAGCCCTAAATATTTTTAGAAACATGTTTTTTGACTGGATTTTTGGTTTATCGTAATCTACATCAGTCATACTACCCAGATGTATCAATGTCTCCATCGGTCCTCAGGGAGATAAACTCTGTGCTAAAAGCATTTGAATATTTAAAAGCAGTCCATCTTATTTGAAAGTTATAAATATTATAGAAATACATATCTGAATTCATCGAATCTTTTCAGCTGTCCACATAAGCTTAAAAAATTTGCCGACTTAAAACAAATATTCCTCAACAATAAATAGAATTAGAGGAAATAACGAAAAATGCACAATGGAAAAGCGTGAACGCTTGTGTGGGATGGATGCATTTTTTGTATCGGATTGGCAGATTCAATAGCTTTGAATCATTTTTTTGTGAAAAAGGAACCTCGAAAAATAGAAAAAGGTCAATCGAGACATTTTTTAAATCCAAAATAGAAGCATCAGCATCATTTGAAAAGCTTTATTAATATAGCATTTATTGAAGCTGTTTAACTTCCGGATTTTATATTTAGCCTTCTAAAATTTCTAATCCTCTCTTTGTTTTTTTAGCTGACGATTTTTTTGTTATAGGCGTTCCAGTGATGTGCATTATCTGCACGGAGCCGATGTAACGGTGCTGGTACACTCATACTTTCCCAAACCTCCTCGCTCTCAATTAGTGGGGAGGAGGGGCAGCTGTCTATTTCCTCCTAAAAACTTCTTTAAAAACATAGCTTGTTCCCTAAAAAATTTTGTCAAATATTTCTGTATAAAAATTTAGATTTAATCTCAAAGAATTGTATCTTATGAGAGTCAAATGGGAATGGTCACTTTTTCTAATCGCCTTTCTCGGAGGCTTTACTCATCCCATACAAGCATTTAGTACATTTAATAATAATATTTATGATTATTTTATCTCTTTTATTACCCAATCCTCTAAGGATGAAAATATGGTACTTATTTTTTCAAACTCAAAAAAGTCATGCTCTTTGAATTTTAGATAAAGTTTATTCCAAGTATTTCTACCACTCAAACTCCTGTTCATAAGCCTAATAGTCGCTTTAAAGTAAATATAAAGTCTATTTTTATGTAAAGTTTTAGAGATCCTTTACTTCATGTAGTAATACTTGTCAATCTCTTCAAAATGCTGGGCATGCTCAAGGTGCCAGTTCTACGGGTAATCTTTGTTTTGAAACAACCACTAGTAGTGGCTGTCTTCAAACTACAGCTTATTGCTATGGGTATACTTCAACTGGAACTATTAATATGGATGTTGAGCTAACAGATGGAACTATTGCGGTAGATTATTTACCAATTTAATTAAATTTGGGTGTTTGTGGCATCCAACCCCTATCCCTTCCCCCGGCTTTTGGTTGCTCCATCTCTTGTAGCCCTGTCTTCCGTCCTTAGTTTCGCTTTATATGGTCTTCCTGTAAGTTAGCTTTATTCATTTGGGTGGTTAATTTACTTTCCGTCATTCTCACACTACCACAACACCCCCACCCTTTTCCAAGCGGAGTTGGGTTGGAGTCACTGCTACGTAATATTATTCGATGAACTCTAGTGGCTGAACCACTAGAGCATCGGATATGTCCCCATTTTCCCTAGCCACTACAATACCAAGTCTCACTTTTAGGAACTTACTACAGGCGTAATTGGCATAGGCCCTATAACACAAGAATTAGTATGTGGCCAAGACAACAACTGGTACCTTGCGGGCAATACACAATTTTCTTTAACAAATCTTGTCTATTGTGATGCTGATTGCTCTACAACTTGTCCTTCTCCAGATCCATCTTTTTGTCAAACTACAACAACTATAATCACATCAACAACCCCAGAAATGACCACAACAACCAGTTGCGGAACTATGTGTTCCTTTATAATAAACGGTGGTAATCCCTTTCCTTCAACTGCTGATACATACCCCGGGCAGTTGTGTACTACTTATTCTAATAATCAAAATTGTAAAACAGCAGTAGTAACATGTACAGGAGGAAGTGTTACAACAACAATGTTTGTTCAACTTCTTGAAAACGGAGTGATAGTAAGAAATATATATGAGTTATTTTTTAAAAATGAAGAAAAATCTAGACTCAAACAGAATTCGCAGCAGGCCAAGGTCCAGTAGAGATGACAATTGAGTGTGGAGGTGATGGGACATGGCTTGTGGATAATTTTAAAATAGCAAATACAATTTATTGTGAGGCAAGTTGTGGAGTTGGAGTGGTATGTCCAAGCCCAGAACCTTGTTTGGCTACTTCAACAAGTAAGACCATATTTTGGACACACAAATATAGGACAAATTGGTGTTCCATAAGGACCAAAGGACTGTCAGTTATAGGTCCTAGTTGGCTCGAACATAAAAATGAGAATCGAGAGCGTATCATTACAGTATGTGAGTTGAGTCTAATTTTGTAAATCATGCAAGAAGAATATTTATGAGGTCGGCTAACTTTTTTTTTTATAGCTGAGACTTCTACACCCACTACAACAACACCTTCAACGTGTAGCACTATCTGTACAGCAATGAACAATGCGAGTAATCCCGCATCAGCACCTTATACTGCAATTGGAATTGAAACTATTACTCCCTCTACTAGTGGTGGATGTACTACAACAACAGTAACATGTTCTGGCTATGTAAATGGTGGACAACAAGATATATATGCTTATATGGTTACTAGTGGATTAACTTATGTAAGAGAATTAATCAGGAAGAAGGGTACGAGAGAGGCCTTACAAGCAGAGTATAGTATCGTAACTAGAGGGATCCGAGGTGATTCCCCCATATTAGAGTAGCTAAGGGGGTGGATCCGTAGACCACCCTCCGAAATAGAAAAAATGATTTTTCAATTTTTAAAAGTGTCCTCCCCTAAATGTGAACCTAGGTACACCCTTGATTCCCCATCCACCCATTCCGATTGAAAGTCTGAAAAATCCTAAAGGTCCTTCATATGTTTTGGCTGACCTGGTCAAAGAATTTTAAAAAGAGTGCCCCCAGACTTAGTTGTTCCCCTCCATTCTCGGAATCTGAAAACGACACTGGGGTTATAGATGTTATATCATATTGGGCGATTAATTACCCTCAAAACATACAAAATTATACAGCTCAATTAATTTAGCTAATATACGGCGGATATCCAACGGCAAATGGTGCATTAAGTGCAGAATTTAAATGCGGGTTAGATGGGAATTGGTACCTTTATTCAGTTAATGGAGACACAACGCAAGCAGATCCGACAACACCATTAAAACCTGGCATTGATTGTTTTGCGCTATGTCCAGGGGGGCCTTGTTTTACAACTACTACAGAACTTACGACTACACCAAGTACTACAATGGAGCCGACTACTTCAACTAGTACAACTCCTGAGCCTACTACAACCACTAGTAGTACAACTGCAGAGCCCACGACTACAACAAGTACTACAGAAGAACCAAAAACAACTAGTAGTGCAACGACTACTACACCCACTGCAACAACTTCAGCGTGTAGCACTACTAGCTGTATAGCAATGAGCAATGCGAATAATCCTGCAACAGCACCTTATACTACAATTGGAATTGAAACTATTACCCCCTCTACTAGTGGTGGATGTCTTACAACAGTAACATGTTCTGGCTATGCATCAGGTGGATATCAAGATATATATGCTTATATGGCTACTAATGGATTAGCTTATGTAAGAGAATTAATCGGGAAGAAGGGGCGAGAGGGACTTTACGAGCGCAGTACATGGCGTAACTATAGGGATCCGAGATGATTCCCCATATGCTCTGAAAATGGGGCCGCGGGGAACGGTGGGGCCTAAAAGGGGTCGAACTTTTCTTTAGGAGGTTAAAAGCTAGAAGACTAATTTCTTGATGGAAAAAAGTTCATTGAAAACGAGCGAAAAATCGGATTTTCGATGTATTTTCGGGCGGCAACAATTTATTGGGTTGTAACATATGTTGTTATCGCTCAAAAAATACATCTAAAATCGAATTTTTAGCTCGTTTTTAATGAAACTTTTTCAGTAGTGGGTAAGAGTGTATGCTGAATACGATCCAATCGGCCTTTTTGAGCGAAACTCATGTTTTCGTCAATATCCAGACTTTTTCAAAAAATCGGAGTTTTTTATACCCCTAAAATGGCTCAAAAATTTGTATTTCCTGAATCAGGGTTAGAGAAATTTTTTCATCCCTCGAAAATGCGTGCAATCGATTCTCCGACTAGAAAACCCTAATCGAAAATTTCGTCAAAATTCGACTTCTATAACCAAATATCGACATTTTAAAATTCATTTGCAACATTGAAAAACACCAATTTTTAAAAAAGTCTGTATATTGACACGAAAACATGAGTTTCGCTTAAAAAGAGCGAAACATTGTATTCAGCATACACTCTTACCCACTACCGAAAAAAATTTCATCGAAAACGGATGAAAAATGATAAAATCAGAGCATTTTTTGTGACGAATGCCGATCTTTTTTCAAAAATCCGGGCAGAAAATCAGGTTATCCTCATAAATTGGAGTATAACTATTTATTAAAGCGAAAACTTGCTATAGATGTCTACATAAAAGTTGTAGGGCAGATCACTACCTTTCTCATGAGTGGTCAACCGTTTCTCAAAACAATTACTAAAAGAAGTTATTCCTATTTTACTAAATACATAGGTTTAACATATATAACATATATAGCCAACTAGATAGGCCGAAAAACCATATGTAGAGACAAAAAATTTTTTATTTTGGACACATTGTGCCCATAATTATGCAAAGTTTAAAAAAACCGACTGGTTACAGGCACCCTTGTATGTGTTAAAAAGGGTACCCCCAGACTTGGTTCCCTTCCATTCTCGGAATCTGAAAACGACACTGGGGTTATAGATATTATATCATATTGGGCGATTAACCATCCTCGAAACATACAAAATTATACAACTCAATCAATTTAGCCAGTATACGGCGGCTATCCCACGGCAAATGGTTCATTAAGTGTAGAATTTCAATGCGGGCTAGATGGGAATTGGTACCTTTATTCGGTTAATGGAGACACAACGGAAGGAGATCCGGCAACACCATTAAAACCTGGCATTGATTGTTTTGCAAATTGTCTAGGGGAGCCTTGTTTTACAACTACTACAGAACTTACGACTACACCAAGTACCACACTGGAGCCGACAACTTCAACTAGTACAACTCCAGAGTCTACTACAACTACGAGCACGACATCAGAGCCTATAACTACGACTAGTACGACGCAAGAACTTACAACAACTACAAGTACAACTCCTGAGCCTACAACTAGTACCAGTACTACGCCGGAACCCACTACAACTATCTCTACGACACTTGAGCATACGACAAGTACTACAACGACAGAGGAGCCGACTACAAGTACATCAACTACAGAAGAACAAACTTCTACTTCGACTACTCCTGAATCCACAACAACAACTTCGACAACTCTAGAGCAAACTATTACAACAACGCCAGAAACAACAACAACGACATCGACTGAGCCTGCAACTTCCACCAGTACAACTGTTGAAACGACAACTACAACAAGCACAACACCAGAGCCTACTACCACGACAAGCACAACTCCTGAGCCTACTACAAGTAGTAGTTTAACCTCAGAGCCCACTACTACAAGTACTACAGAAGGACCAAAAACAACTAGTAGTACAACATCAGAACCGACTACGAGTACTAGTACAACTCCAGAAACTACCACTACTACAAGTACAACAGCAGAACCTACAACATCAACTAGCACAACGCCTGAACCAACCACTACTACCAGCACAACACCTGAGCCCACGACTATGTTAAGCACTACTCCGGAACCAACTACAACTACTAGTACAACTCCAGAACCTACCACTACTACAAGTACAACCGCCGAGCCATCTACAACTACAAGCTCTACACGAGAGCCAACAACTACGACTAGCACTACTCTTGAACCTACAACTACTGCTGAACCGAGCACAACTACGAGTACAACACCTGAACCAATAACCACTACATCAACGACACCAAAGCCAACAACCCCAGAACCTACAACTTCATCTACTATGAAACAAACGACTACGATAGAACCCACAACAATAACTAGTACAACTCAAGAACCTACAACTACTCATAAACCTACAACTACTCATAAACCGACAACTACTCTTGAGCCAACAACAACACCAGAGCCTACAACGACTACTCATAAACCTACTACTACAGCAGCAGTGCCAGTAACAACAACATTGAAAGAGCTGACAACTACAATATTTATTCCTAGTACGACCACTGCTAGCACGTGTTGCTGCCCACAAAATGGAATATGGTCATCTTGGTCTGCTGTAAATGAATGTAGTGATTCGTGTGGTTCTTGTGC
>JAQGCP010000165.1:0-20643 GCA_034699885.1 Acrobeloides thornei
ACCCGTTTGGCGTGTTCGGAGCCCCGTTTGGTGCCCCGTTCGGCGTGTTCGGCGCAGTCGTACTTTTACAAATTGCCATAGGAGACTGAGTCTCGATCTGGTTTGAATTGATTGTATATTGACACGAAAACTCGATTTTTTAATCTGTAATTTTAGAGAAAAAAACGATTTCGTAGTCGAAATACGAATTCGTTCTCAATTTATGAACTCGTATACGAATTTTCGCAACGAATTCAGTCTGGGCGGCTTCCCAAATACGAATTGGTACATTAATTTTTCCCCCGATACGACGAATTAGGGGGTACAGTACCTCCCCCTTGCTCATGTATGTTTAGAACCGCGTTTAGCATTCAAGACCTGTTCGAGACGGTTAGCGCGCAGCCTTATACTTGCCGCGTCACGTGGCGAGACGGAGTCTCGATCTGGTTTGATTGGTATGTATATGGAAATGAAAACTCGATTTTATACTTGCCGTGCCACATGGCATCAAAATGCAATTTTTGAGAAAAAATTCAAATAAAATACGTGAAAAAAGTAACGTGAAAAGGTAACATGAAAAGAGTAAGCATGAAAAACCAAAACGTGAAAAAGTAGTAGAGTGCCGAAAAAACTTATTTAAAGTTTCAAACTAAAATTGGAGAAGAAAATGCAATTAGCTTTAAAATATGCTGTTCCTTTTAATCTTTTTTCTTAGACAGTCACGCAACCTACGCTAAAACGAAATGCAACGAAAACTTGCTATTAGACAAGGCTTGAAACAGAAAAAAAGTATTTATGACTTTTCCTTTTAAAGCACCAAGTGGAAGTCATTTTGGTGCAAAAAAGTGAAACAACCATGATTGCTACACATTTTGAGCGACATGGCTCTTTTTTCGGAATTAGGAAGTAGAAAGTATTTTTTGAAGTCTCGAGAAAAGTCAATTAATCTTTAAAACTATTTCCGAAAACAAGGAGTTTTTTGAAGAAAAGTTAAAGCAAGCCAAATTTGGAGCTACTACACAAATAGGGGGGCCACCCACGTGAAAATTTTTTCTGGAAATGATTTCTCTAGGGATAAAGCATGCAGGGAATCCGAATTTCACATTTTCTAAGCGAAAAAACGCTTCCCTGATTCAGGGATGGGTATTGTGTATTGAAGCAAAAAGTCGCAAAAATGGGATTTTTGCCTAAAAATGAATTTTCACGTCGATATACAGCCTTTCTTGAATCCGAGGAATTTTAAAAACGTCAAATTCGGGGTAAAAACATGTGAGAAATCAGTATTTGACATTTTCGAAGCGAAAAAATTCTTCCCTGATTCAGGGATGTGTATTGAAGCGAAAAGTAGCAAAAATACAATTTTTGACTAAAAACGATTTTTTTCGAATTTTCGCGTCGATATATAGCTTTTCTTGAACCCGAGGAATTTTATAAATATCAAATTCGGAGTAAAAACATGTGGGAAATCCGAATTTGACATTTTCGAAGAGAAAAACGCTTCCCTGATTCAGGGAAGGCCTATGTATTGAAGCGAAAAGTCGCAAAAATGAGATTTTTGCCTAAAAGCGATCCCTTTTGGGGTAAAAATGTACGGAAAATCCGAATTTGACATTTATAAAATTCCTAGGATTCAAGAAAAGCTGTATATCGACACGAAAATTCGAGAAAATAAATTGGATTAAATCATTGGTTAACTATAATATTGCAAAAAGTTTGAACTTGTTTAGGGGTCGTTTTTAGGCAAAAATCGCATTTTGCGACTTTCGCTCCAATACGCTTTCCCTGAATCAGGAAAGCGTTTTTTCGCTTCGAGAAAAGCCGTATATCGACGCGAAATTTTGAAAAAGTATCAGTATCAGAAAACGAACATTATTTTTAAATAGAGCAACACGTCTTGTGACGTAATGGAAAAACAAAGATCTAGCTAAATTTTTGATGGATTATAAAGTGTGATGTGGCTGGTCGATGATTGCTTAACAGATGACAAAAAATTGTTAAATTTGTTTTGATCAAAATTCATAGGCCTCTTTCTGGACTTATTTCCGTCAGGAAACGAATTTGAATTTACCTGAATATTGACACGAAAACCCTGATTCTTACATTTTTAAAACTACGCTTAATTATTAAGTGTATTTAAAAAAGTAATTTAAAATTTTGTATTTAAAAAAACGGCATTCTTTATAGCTCGACGAAGCGAATAAAACGACACCAAATTTATCCAATTTGATAATTGTTTTGAGTTATTGAAACGAAAACTCTGATTCAGGATTTTCGTTTCAATAACCCAAAACAATTATCAAATTGGATAAATTTGGTGTCGTTTTGTTCGTTTCGTCGAGCTATAAAGAATGCCATCATTGTTTTTGAAATAAACCTAATAATTAAGCGTATTTAAAAAAATGTAAAGTTCAGGGTTTTCGTGTCAATACTCCGATTAATTCAAACGAGATTGTGACGAATTCGAGACGGTTAGCGCGCAGCCTTATAATTTTTTTGATAATCTTGTTTGACAAACACTCATATTTTTTACTTGTGCTATCTAATGTTATATTGAAACGTTTAGGACCATAATGCTCACCCAATACCTGTTCCCGACTCGACCAGAAGCAACTCGATAAACCCTACAAATGGCACCACTAAATCAAAAGTATTCTTGAAAGTCACTTTACACTGGATACCAACTTTTTGTTATAGGTAAAATTCGAAAGCACCACCAACTCTATATCCGATGATGAGCGCACACCGATGCCATTATGCGATAGTCCTATGGTAGACAGTCCCAATGGTGGTACATTTCAGTATCCCAAAAAGTCGATGAGTAAGTACTTTTTTGTATACCACGCATCAAAAAAGCTATATAACGTTTCTTTTATAGCTACGTTTCTTTTCGTTTCAATGTACACGTTTCCTGATTCAATAAAAAGTTTCGTGGTAGCCAAAAACAACTTTCGACTATAGTTTTAAATGACTGTTTTTAGCCGTCGATGGAAAATCCAAAATTGCAATCCAAGTCTTTAACAAAAAAGGAAAGCCGAAAAAGCGGATCAAAGAAAGCGTGGAAACACGACGCGAAAGAAAAGCTTGGAGAACACTTGCCATTATAACCGGTACCTTTGTTGCTTGTTGGACGCCTTTCTTTTTGTTATCACTCTATCGACCTCTATGCGGATGCAGAATACCGCCTTTACTCGAATCCGTCACTCTATGGCTAGGTAAGACTTTGAATTTTTGTCCAAATCAAAAAAAATTTTTAAGGTTACTTAAATTCAACTTTGAATCCAGTCATATATACCTTGTTCTCCGTCGATTTTCGACTAGCGTTCCAACGTATTATAAAGAGAATGTGCTTTATGAAAGAATTTTAAATATTGTACAGGGTGTTCCGAAAAACTGCCATTTGGTCATTTTTTGGCGAAAATTTAAAAAAAATTTTCCTTTCAAAATAACTCATTAGGGGTATTTTTATGCGAGAAATCGATTGCGTGCATCGAAAACTCTTGAAAACGCCTCCCAGACCATGAAATATAAGATTTTCATATTTTTTCGGTAGGAATTCTTATTTGAAAATAAGAAATTCTTATATTTCATGGTCTGGGAAACGTTTTCAAGGGTTTTCGATGTGCGCAACCGATTTCTCGCATAAAAATATCCCTAATGAGTCATTCTGGAGAAAATTTTGAAAAAATTTCACCAAAAAATTGCCCGATGGCGGTTTTTTGGATCACCTTGTATTCTAGCGGGCATTACAATCAGTTGTATAATACGGGTTATATGTTTATATATTTAGTACCGGGAACTGAGGGCTCTACGATCGAGGGGGGCTGTGACTTTGTCAATCATTTTGACATTGCACTTTTAATTTTATGTTCTCTTGATTTTCGCTGTAATACTTCATCTATTCTTGAATCATATATTGACTTACAAGGGACGTTTTAGACATGTAAAATCGAAGTTTTTCTAATTTTGGCAGGAAGTTGTTGGGCATACTTTTCTTGTTATAAATATGTTTTTGGTTTGGGTATCTGAAGCTTTATTGGCACGAAAACTTTATACAATTACAACTAGATTAAATTTGAACATTTCAAAATAATAGCAAGGATGGTCGAGTGGCAAGTGACTCACCTGTCAGTGGAAAGACGTCTGGTTCGATTCCTTTGCGCGTCAATTTTTTCGCAGTTGTAATTGTATAAAGTTTTTGTGCCAATATCTCCGCAACTAAGCTTTGTCAGACACCCAAAAAAATATATTTATAACAAGAAAAGTATGCTCAACAAATTCCTGACAAAATGAGAAAAAATCGATTTTACGTCCCTTGTAAGTCAATACATGATTCAAGAATAGATGGAACTTTTGCAATCGCGCTCCGGGTTTAAATCAAGCGTTCACTGAGATCGTCTGTGAAGACATACACACGTTACACGTTGAATGTAGTAGGATGTATATTAAATAAATTTACTTGAAAAATTCTTTTACATACGACATTTGAAAATTACAAATTTGGAAATTACGAAAAATTCCGAATTACGAAATTCTTCCGGTTACGTTCCACTTCTGGTGCGAACCCGGTAAAAGAAACCAAACCGAAGTTTTTCTTCAACTTTATTCAAAATTCATAATCGTAAAACTAATACAACATGAAGTAAAAAGTTGAACACACATTTAAGAAAAAGCGATAAGCAGGGATGCCAAGTCAAAAAAATAAAGACAATCGTCTCAAAATATAAGATTTCTTAGCCAAAAATAAGCAAAATTTTGTTGCCTTTTCGATGCCATTTTTAGGGGCTTTTTTGAAAGTTTATCGAAAAAATCGTTCTATTTCATCAAAATATGGTTAATGACGAATTTCTTAAGACCAAGATCACCAGATTTGGCAATTGCAGCACGACGCCTATAGGTTTTGAAGTTGATGATCAATTTTAATTAAAATTGTCACAAAAATTGCTTGAACTGCAATATAGTTTAACTGTTGAAACGAAAATCGATTAAATTTGAATTTTCAAAAATCCGCAACTCGGCATTTCCGAAAAAAACAAAACTTTAGGTAAAGATGAATGAGAAAAAGATGATTGCGTGCAAGTTATAAGGAGCAAGGTTTTCGCGCTAATACACAGATACATTCAAAATATTGAAGAGATTATTCGAATTGTTGAGATGCCTTCTTTACAAATATAGTAAGCAAAAAACGTATATAAACAATTGATACGAAGAAAAAGCAACTATTCTACTGATTTCTCTACCCAGTCCTTAGGAACCCAGCTAGGTAACGACTCAAACTTCTTTATAATCATAAGTAACTGTTGGAAAGCTTCATCCAAATTGCCATTAGTAAAACGATCATCGAAAAAGTGTCCATAGCATTTTTGCAACTGCTCAGCTTGTTGAATCATCTTTTCGAAGTCGGCATCTGTAAACTCTTTCCCAGAAAGCGCTAAGCGAGCTTGCATTTTGACACGAGTTTCCTAAAATTCATAAAGGGAGTAACCTTCACAGCCAGATCTCCGAAAAAATTTTTTTCGCAATTTAAAAAAAGACTCTAGGGGTAAGTTGATGCGAGAAATCGATTGCGCGCATTTCCGATTTTGAAAATGCTTTCTTGACTATGATCCAGGAAAAATATTGCTGTTTTAACACTTTTCTAAGTCTTATTGTTAAAAAACAATATTTTTCATGAATCATGGTCAGAAAAGCATTTTCAAGCTTTGAGAATATGTGCAATCGATTTCTCGGATAAAATTACCCCTAGATAGTCTTTTTTAAATTTGCGAAAAAAATTTTTTCGGAGATCTGTCTGTAAAGGTTACTTAAAAAGAATTAAAAATTACCTTCAAAGTCATCAAATCTGGCGGTTCCACAAAAATGATTATCGGCTTGAACGTAGTTGTCCTCAGCATCGTCAAGGCAAGTTGATGTGCATTGAGTACAGGAATTTTTCCCTTTTCCATTACCGTGCTGATAGCTTCATCAAGGGTCCCATACAAGTTTCCATTATACTCTCCGAACTCAACAAAACGGCCTTCGCGTATCCATTTTTCCATTTCATTGCGTGATGCAAAATAGTAATCGATACCATCTCTTTCATGTGGTCTAAAAATGTTTTTATCTTGAATTTATTTCACACCCACCTTCTTGTACGGCTCGTATGTGGCACGATGGTGGCGTATTTTTTCGGATGATGCATTATTAAACGTCGTTTTAGTTCGTTTCTTCCCACACCAGGTGGACCAATGAGGATAATAGGCCGAATAACCTTATTTGAAGGATCCAGTTTTTCAACAGCTTCATATGGTTCTGTCGATGAAGATGCCATATTCATATCCAACTTTAAAATTTATTTTTAGAGATTTCTACGCAGTCCTTTAGGACCGCGTACCGTTTTTCATTCGTATACCAGTGTTGCATGACACCCTCCTGAGGTTTTGGAGAGCGGTTAAATGTTTCCAGATAATTTTTTAATGTACAGAGTGGGCTTAAAGGCCAGTCCAGTGGGGAAAAAAGTTGCTATTTTTGTTGATATGCAGAAAGTTTATGAATCAAAGCTCATGGGAAAATGAGATCAAAGCTCATGGGAACTCAGTTCAATATAGGGTGTCACGTTATTTAAGCCCACTCTGTACAATTTAACTTACATTCATATCGGTTGCCAATTTGCGTAAAAATGATACACATGGGACTAATCCTACTCTATTTATCACTGGCTCATTTATAGTTTCTAAAATCAAAAATATTAGTATTCAGCGTCATAATTATTTTGGAGGAGCACCAGGGGAAACTTTCTTTCCCCGTACATTTTCGCTTCAATACACCCATTCATTCTCTAAATCAGGGTCAAGGAAACGTTTTCACGCTTCGGGAATGCGCACAATCGATTCCATACATAAAAATTACCCCTATAGCGGTCGTTTTTAGAAAAAATTTCGGTTCCAAAATCATGTAAAATGTCTCGAAACTTTTTGAAAAAACAATATAATACCCGCTATTTTATTAGAACAAGCTTTAGTTCAAACTTTTTTTAAATTTTTCGTTCGAAACTAAAGCTTGGACATGCTAATATTTGAAAATACAGTCAATTCTCGATTTAGTGACCCCTCCCTAAAATTTTCCCGCCAACATGACCACGCAGGGATGCATCGAAATTAGTTACAGCCAACTTTCGATTTAGTGACCCCTCCCGAGAATTTTCTCGCTAACATGACCAAACAGGGATGCGTTGCAAAAGTATAAATACAGTCAAACTCGATTTAGTGACACTCTCCCCCTCCGATTCGAATTAGTTACACCCTCACTGAGGGTGTCACTAAATCGAGAGTTAATTGTAATAAATTACCTTCATCCTTATCTAGACTACTCTCATTTTCATCATTTCTCATATCACAAAGAGAACCATGACCAAGCCGCTTAGCTTGAAAAAAATTCGGATCATCGCAAACAAGAAACTCCAAAATATCACCCTTCTTAAAATCAAGTGCTGCTTCTGGGCATGGGTGCATAGGATCGTTTTTGATCGAGTAATCTAGCTAAAAAATCAGATTCTACATGTATAAAATTGTTTATGGTTACCATGCACCGAACATAACGCAATGTTGGCTGTGGCTTATTTTCAACAACATGCTTTGCAGGTATTAACTTGAAAGAAATGGTCTCGTTTTCTGGCGCACTTAATAGCTGAACTACTTCGGCTGGTTGTTTGTGCAAGAGACTAACACCGTTGACTTCTAATAACTGATCTCCAACCTGGAAATTAAATGCGCCGTAAATAAAACGCAACAAACTTCAATACAGCCAGATCGCTCCGCAGCACCTCCAGCAATTATTCTTGCAATCACAACAGCACCAGTACTATGATCAAATTTAATAGTTGCACCTAAATAAATTTTTATATGTTAAAAGCCATGTCTGCGATCATGTCTACATTTCACGGTGGACGAAAGTGTGCAAAAAGTTGAAGCAGGTCTAAAAACTCATTCTTATGTTGCTAATAAAATAAGTCGGCAAGGTGGGAGAGGCCCCCGATTGCGTTTTTAGACTTGCTTCAACTTTTGCACACTTTCGTCCGCCGTGATTGATTTTGATTGTCTTTTTACAATAGGGTTGTTTGAAAATCTCACCTAATGGCTCGTTTCCTTTTACCAAGTGAACAATTCTAACAGCAATATCATCATCATCCACTTCGAATGGTATCTCGGGTAAAGTATCGTCAAACTCGTGACTGACAATTTCATCATACGCAGCGAATAACCCCTAAAAATTCATATGCAAATACGTCTATAGTTGCATAATTTTCAATAAAATTTCGAAGACCCCGTTAGTGACTCCCTGGCAATGCCAGGCTGGCATACACAATAACGAGACGGACAAAAAGGGGACGATTTGTTTCTTCAGGGTCCCCTATCACAATTCATAAAATCAACATAACTCAAAACCCATAAACACCAAATCAAAATTCCTCTTAGAAACGGAGATCCGAAATCGTCCCGTTCTTGTGTTGTTTGAAACGATCGTTTCATCCCGTTATTGAATATGCCGACTCCCTTCCCACCTTACCTGTATAATTGGGTTCGTCAATAAATTAGTTAATTGTTGTGACGAAAAAGTTTTAGCGCCAGTAGATTTATCCCAAGTTGTAGACAAATCATGCAAATTCCCTTTTCTAATATAAAAATAGTATATAAATGGTTT
The DNA here is from genome assembly GCA_034699885.1 of Acrobeloides thornei. NCBI lineage: Eukaryota > Metazoa > Nematoda > Chromadorea > Rhabditida > Cephalobidae > Acrobeloides > Acrobeloides thornei. Next base: position 8,656 of record JAQGCP010000165.1, read on the forward strand.
CTTTTAACAAACTTACATCTTTTTTGGAGAAAGTTTTGAAATATTGAGGTTCATAAGAAGTTGATACAGCGATTTGTAATTAGTCAACAAACGTGTTGATGAAGAAGGCTCTCCCGGCTCACCAAACTCACTAGTGAGTCGTTTAAAAAGATATTCGAATGAATGTACAAATTTCTCAAAATTGATGCTTCCCTCTGACATTTAACTAAATGTGTCATGTAAAATACCGATCGATTCCGTTCGGCTCTCAAAAATCAAAGAAATTTTTCGATTTTCGGCCATATTCACTTCCCACAGGTTTACAAAAAAGATTTTTTAAATTTTACTCACTATGTAACCTCGGATGTGACTAAATGGCGACGGCAACGAAAAGTGACTAAAGGGCGACGAATTTATTAGATTAGCGAAGTTTGCCATAATTTATATATATTCGGAAAATTCATGAAAAATGGAGCATTTTTTGTTTTTACAGTAAATTCTGAATCGTTATCGTTGTCGAGATAATCACGTTTGAAGTTGGCGATTTTTGAGTTGCGATTTTGAATTTGAAATTCCCGCCAAAATCTGATTCTGATTTGACATAGGAAAAATTTTGTACTTTTATTTTCACCCTATTTTTATGTACTTACTTTCATTTGGCTAATAAACTAGGAAAAAAATTTTGGTACCTAGCTCTCCTTTACAAGTATTCAACTCTCAGAAAATCTGTCTTAACAGGTCTATTTTAGACAAAAAAAATTTCAAAATTTTGGGGCAAAAACATAAGGGGGCTAGGAAAAAATTTAATTGTTTTGATTTCGGGAGTCCGGAGCCCCAACGTAGCTACGGACCTGGTCTCCAGTTTATTAAATAAAAACCACATGTTGTATTTATATTTCGTGTATTTTCTCATACTTATTCCGTGCATTCTAAGTTTATAATTTAGTAGGAACTGCCACGAAATCGATACTCATTTGGCGGCTTTCCAAAAGTTCCTACTGGATTAAGACAAATCAGACGATATTTTAAGACAAACAAACTTAATTTATAAGCATGTTTAGTCAAGGAATTTCCATCTTAAACCTTTTATTTTAGGTCTAACAAACTTGTCTGGAAAGTAGAACCATGGTATCGAGATTTTGGGATGAATATTTTTGGCTACCAGAAGGAATAACTTGGAGCGATTTGAAATCCAATTCTACTCATCACTATCCTGATGTTTGGGAATTAAGATATACCGTCTATATTGGTACTTTGCTGTTAATTACGAGGATTTTGATTGAATCATTTGTTTTCTTACCGATTGGATACTTTGTGTAAGTAACAGGGATATGCATATAAACAAGAAACCTTATACATTATCACTAGTGGTGCGTCTAAATCGAAATTTGCCGGTCGAAATTTCGAAATCAAGAACTGTAAATTCCATAGGAAAATGCAAAAAAATTTATAATTTGAAAAAATATGGAAAATAAGGAATTTTATACATTTTTAAAAGAAGAAAAACATAATAAAAGAAAATTGTCATTTATTAATTTTTCAGATTTTTTTCAAAAAAGTTTAAGGGGGTCTTATGTTTTATAACCATGGTCCAAAATTCTATACACTTTGTTAACATTTTAATTTTTAGTGGTTGGATTGATAAATCAGATGGTAGCCTTATTGATCGGGTATGGAATCATCTGAATTTTGGTTTCGCAGGCAAGACCAAGTTCAAACGGGTAGCAGAATCTGGTTGGAGATGCTTGTGTTTTGTATTGTTCTGGATAGCCGGGGCGATTATTCTATATAATCAACCACAAACATATAATGTTGATGAATGTTGGAGGAATTGGCCATATCATCCTATACCGAATGATGTTTGGTGGTACTATATCTTAGAGATAGGATTCTATTGGGCTTTATTGTTTAGGTAAGTATCAAGCTATAACTTTTGTACATTACATTTTTTAGTACTTTTGTGTTCGATATTCGCCGATCGGATTTTCTCCAAATGATGTCACACCATGCTATCACAATTTTATTGTTATCGCTAAGCTTTTCAATTAACTTTGTACGAGTTGGGGCACTGGTTGTTTTTATTCATGATGCTGCTGATATCTTCATGTAAGTGAGGTCGACTCGAGAGAGAACTCAAGTAAATTGACTCAGGGGAGAACTCGAGGGAGATCGACTGGAGGAGAAATTTTATTTAAGATTTCATTTACTGACTCAGCTACAGCGGGCTACAGGTCGCTGCAGCTCAACTAGTTTATTAATATTTTTTATTTTAAAAAACTTTTTTAGTGAATTGGGCAAACTCTTTCGCTATGCTCGTTGGCAAACTATATTAAACGTCGATTTTATTGTATGTATGATTATATGGATCGCAACCCGGCTGATTTATTTTCCATTTTGGGTGATATCTTCTATATTGTTCAATGCACCCCCGCTTATCCAAAAGTCATATCGCTGGGAAAATCTTTTCCAACGCCCAATAGTACCAAGAATTTTCTTTGTCATGCTTTGCCTACTTGTATGTTTACATGTGTTTTGGACGTATGTTCTACTGAGAATTGCTTATATCGCGGCTACTGGAAGTGAAATTGGCGATACTCGAGAGGAATCTGATGACGAAGAAGAGACTACTAAAAAAGATGAGAAGAAAGAAAAATAAGTGCTGTCGTGATTTTTAAACATTTTATTTAGTCATTTTAAGGCACTTATTTAGAATACCTCCTCTGTGGGCTACAGAGGGGGTATTCTAAATAAGTGCCCATTTTAAATTTTGTATATATTAATCTATCGTGTTTGGTTTAGTTTGTAATGTACTGTACTATAAGTCATATCACTATTCTCTTATTTAGTGAAAATGACAACAAAAAAATGCTCATCAAAAAGTGATCCTCTGATAAAATTGTCCTGTTTTAGATTTAAAACAATAATTTTAAAAGTTAATTATACACTACAAAATTCTAAAATTTAAACCAGACTCGGAAAAGTAATTTGAACAGAATATACAAGCTTGAAAGGCGGCCTGCCAGCTGCCTTCCAAGCTTGTACGTTTTATGTATTCGCTTATGTGGTTGCTTAGAATACGTTCCGAAACAAACCGGAAAGAAAGCGGCTCGTACAGACAAACAAATGGACACATTTTTCCTAGATTGTAGGATCTTTATTTTGTTGTTTTAATTTGGGGAATTGTTACTCATATTAGGGACATAAGTTTTATTTTTATAATTTAAACTATTTGAATCTCATCAGATTTATGCATAATATTTGCCATAAACTGAATGAATCTATAGAGTAAGCAAATTTTCCTTATGTTCTTGTACATGTATAGATGTTTTTTCTTTCAAAAGGCATTTAAATTTGTACTCACTTATATTAATGATTCCGTCCAATTATGCACTTACTAACCCGAATTTGCGCCGACAGGCGCGGATTCGGGTCCTACGGTTCTATATTCCGAGTTTCAAAATTTCGCTTTCTATCTTCACATATACACAAAGCATTCAAACAACATTAGACACTACCAACAAAACACACATGACATTCACATAGCTGTTCTTACCTCTCTCTCTCCCTCCCCCGCTCAATCGCTACCCTACCCCCCCCCCATAAATCGAAAAAATTTCAAACGACTCCAAAACCTTCAGTAAACACCTTCTAAAATCACTACAAAGAGCCTTATGCTCTCTTTCTTTTTAACGTTCTAGTACGATATTTCCAAAACCCATTAAAAATTTAAAAATCCATAAAAAAATTTTTCTGACTTAACAAATCCAAAACCTTGACTAAACATGCCTACACACCACCAGAAAAAGCTTTTCTATTGGCTACAACCTTAAAAAACTTCACCAAATTTCTGCGTGACACCGTCACGTACAACATACTATAAGAGATTCTTTTGTTACTATAAGAGATTTTCGACTTTTGTTGGGTCATTGACGTTTCGAAAATTGACATTTCGAAACGATTATGGTGTTTAAAAAAATCATAAGAGTTGACATTTCGAAAATTTAATGGAAAAAATTTATGCTGTATAAAAAATTTTCGAAAAGTCAACACGTTTTCGAAATTCAATTTTCGAAACATCACATGACCTTTTGTTGTACTTTTGTATCACTTCTTATATTCGGTAAGATGCATTGTTTGTTGGTTGTTCACAGTATCGCTTTCAGTATTTTTTATTTTCTTGCCGTTTCTAATAACCAAGTGCGTTGTTATTCATGTTGTTTTTTATTTTAAAGAATAATAAATTTTTATTTATTTTTAAATTTTCTTATGCAAATCCATTTGTTGCTAAGGAGCACGTCGACAATAAGAAATCAAGAAAATAATTATTATCCGAAAAATTTCTTTTTGGGCATCCCATTGGGCATTTTGACTTTTAGTTGTTTTATCTTTCCACCTATTTTTTCGTTCACAAAATGGCTGGCGAGAAAGCATCGTCTGAAACACATCCAGCAATTTCTGATGCTGAGCTATCTTCAGATTCTTTAAGTGAAATTGACTCGGATTACGATTCCGAACCTGACTATCGTCCAGACCAAAAATATACACCAAAATTTAATTTTCCTGTTTATTCTCAACGAGTGGTTGATGGACTCGTTGATTTGCATCCAAAAGCATCTTTTACATGTTGGTTTATTTCTCAAATTATTGGCGCCTTGGTGGTCATTGGAGGTTTAACAGCCATCATTTATATCACTCCATTTCTTCTAGAGGGTATTGAATGGCGCACAGAACAACTTAAGTTTGAGGCGATTTCTGAAAGTGTGAATGAAGTAAGAGGAACTTTTGTCTTTTTTTACTTCATTCAAAAATGAATTCGATCCTATTGCCAATGTTTTTGAAGTTAAAAAATTTTTGTAACTTTACTTTCCTAAAACTACTATTTGACACCGAGCTAGAGTCTCGAGCAATATGTAATTCGAGACGTTTAGAAGCACTTTTAGGGTCTCGAATGCCTGTTCGAGACGATTAACTAGCAGCCTAATATAATCAAATCGATACTATAACGAGTATAATTCTTAGGTTGACTATAACCGTCAAAAGTTCGCTTCTAAGCTAGAAAATGTCTTTAATCAAACAACCCCGACAACAGAGGATTTGACTACAATGGTAGAGGATTTCGTTCAATATACTTACATTGATACATACATTCAAAACAACGAAGATGTCGACTACATTAACGACAATGCTGATACTTATCGAACTTGGAACTATAACAATGCTTTAGGACTTTTAGTATCGGCTATTTTATTGACAGGTAGAGATGGTTTATAGATTAATAAAAAATCTTTTAGGGACATCCGAAATGAAGTGTTCCAATGTAACATGTAATGCTGCTCTTGCATTAATGGCAGTTTTTGGATTGATTTTTATTACTGTGATTCTCTCATCTTCGGTCTTCGTCCTAATGACTAAGACAATATTTGTCTGGGCAAAAATTCTCAATATAAGAGTTCGAAATCAAGGAGCTTTGTTTACTAAAAGAGATGTTGATGGGATCATTGTTCGCGACTTTTTTGTTATGTGTACTTCTTTAGCAATTTTCATTGGCGCCTTTATTTTAGGTTTATTCGGAATTTTAAAATTAACTGAATTTTATTGTTGATTTAGCTATTTTGATTGTTCATAAAGATCAATTAACTTGGAGCTGGTCTCAAACCATGCTTTTTGTTTACGGTCAAACGACAACAGTCGGTCGAACGAGAGTAGTGCCGGATTTCATATCATCCAAGAAGGTGAGCAAATAAATCAAATGTTTTAGTGTTTATTTTTTTTAGGTCACTATCACTTTGTTGACTAAGTATACTGCTATGACTATCTGGTGTGTCCATTATTTTGCTCTTTTCTTGGCATCTGCTGGTTCCGTTTATAAATCCTGGCACAATTCCAGATATGCTGTATTGGATCAAGAGGACTATCAACATCTTCTAAAAGTGGATGCGAAGATGAGGAATATGCGTGCAGAAAAAGCTCCTCAATATTTGACCAACTAAGTATTGCCGTGACGAGTTTATATCTTTGCTTATCCAAAAAAATAATGCGCTCGGTATCCTGGTACAAAAATTTTAAAAAAAGCAACAAAAAAATTTTCGCCTACGGCACTGGTTTTTTATCTTAACTCAAGGATTTCACCAAAATTCCTATTTTTCAACAAAAAAAAGTCCCAAATTTGACTTGCTTTTCACCAAGAATTGTACTTTTCTGAGCATTTATAGTTTATAAACAAGCATTATGCAAAAAAATTTCGCCTGCGTCGCTTTCTGCGTCGCCTTAACTCAGATTTAACAAAATTTTCGTCAAAAATTGTAATTTTTTGAGCATTTTTAGCTTCTACTGATTTTCAACAAAAAAAATTCGCGCCTGTCAGCGCGAAAAGCAAGGGTGAACCAAAGTGATTTTTGAAAAACATGAAAAAATTGCCTTGGCCTCTTTTATGTTTTTGCCCAAAATTTTCAAAAATCTTAAGGAGACTCTTGTTGAAAAAAACGTCGCAAATTTCCAAATTTTGGTGACCCAATAAACATATATGGCAGTAGGATTGATGAAAAACAATAAAAATCTATTATAAGCTATCTATATATAAATAATAATGCATTAACTAGTTTTATTCACAGTTGTATATTCTCTTCCCCATGGTATTCTTAAACAATCTTCTTCCTCATCTTCTTCAATTTTGTCTAAACCGTATTGTGAAATTAACGCATTCATCTCCATGTCTTCTTGGTTTCTAGGCTAAACTCAACAAGATTATGAAAAATATACATAAAAAGCGTACTTTTACAATAGGTCCATCTGTACAAGATTTCTTTATCACTTGATTACACATTAGGATATTCTTCAAAATGATCGGTAGGTGGAATTGTTTCTCCAATAAAGCATGTTCCGTTCCAAATGGACCCAATCGGTGCCTCCTTAGTCTTCTAGTACAACTGGTAGTGCCCAATCCAAGAGCCAATTCACGAATAAACCCTCTAAAAGTCACAAAGATAAAAATTCCAAGATGCTAATTTTACCTCAAAAATGGATCGTTTTCACTGGTTACATTAAGTCGTAGGGAAAAATATGGAGGCATAAATCGTAGCAGTTCCATGTTGTAAACAACAGGGTTATCCAAAACTTTTGGGCGAGGAGCACCTTTTCTAGCAATTTCAAAAGCTTCTTGACTTTGAGGATCAACATTCATAAGCTCGAATGAGGCACGTTTAAACTGGGCTTGGATTCGAGAAAGTAGTTTTTGCATCTTGTGCTCTGTTACGTGGTCTAAAAAGAGAACTATGAATATGAAAAACGAATTTTTCCCGGAAATTGATTATAACATAACGAAATCAGAGTTGAAACCACATTTTACAAAGCTGCTTACCATAAACAGCTTCACCAGTCACTTTCCCAATAATATTATTTTCGTGTTTTTCTTTTCCAAGCTCCGCATCAACAACATATTCATTTATCCATGTTTGCTCTTTAATATTTTCAATTTCTTCACAACCGGTACCAATTGCGAACACTGACAATTGTATAGATATGTATATATGAAAACTTACAACAAACTCCTGAAGTCGTAGGCTCTGAATAATGCAATTCTTCAACTTCAAAATCATTAGGGTGAAAAAGTCTTCCAGACATCAATGGATGTTGGCTAAAAAGATCATAATAGGCAAAATATGACATTTCTCTCAAGCACCCAAAATTGCGAAAGCGTAATATTTTTGATGGAGCCCAAAAAGGTAGCATATGGCCATTTCAAGTTTCCTTTTTCGCTTACGTGTAATCTAGTTGCGTTTGCATCCCTACAACAATCGGAGCCTGTGTTACAGGATGTGGCTGAACAATCGGCATTTTAATCTCGGGGACAACAATCTCTTCGAATGCGTTTCCATCTTCACAAATACGATTTACCAAAATCCTTTTTAACGCTGATATAGAAACATCGCGTGGCTTATAAACACAAATAAAGCCATTTAGAAGCTTTAGGATATCTCTAGCTTTAAGTTCCACCTTCATCGTAATAAATTGGCAGATCTTAAAAAATGGTTAAAAAAAACAGTTGAATTTTAATTTTTTAAATTTTGCCTAAGAGTTGGGAGAGGGGGTACCCCCAAAGGGAGTAAAGAATTCAATTTTCCAAAATGCTCCGCAAGGGTACCGTTTACAACATAATCGTTTGTAAAATCGACGTCTGTGGTGTCGGCGTCTGTGACGTCAGCGTCTATAACATCGACGTTTGCGACGCCGGCATCTGTAACATCGGTACGCGAACGTCAGGAAAATAGTTTTAGAAATTTACAGGGACCCGATCGCGCAGCAATCACAACTATATTATTTTTTATATGGTCAAATAATTTTTTACCGGGCTATCCATGAGACTTATGTAATATGGCGCGCCCAATACAGCCAAACCTCGATTTAGCGGCGCTTCCTATCGATAGGAAAAATTCCATTAGATTTTTTTGGATCTCGGTTATTTTGTACACTATTTGAGGTCGTTAACCACATTTTCTTTAAGAACTGGCTATGGAAACTCCAAAAGTGAACGAGTTTTTAAAAAATTCGCAAAAATTTTTTGGCCATTTTTAGCTTTTTTTGTATTTTAGACATTTTTAAGGCTATTTTGATGAGTTAACAGTGACGTAGCCACGGGGGGGGGCTGGTACCGGTACCCCCTTACTAAATCGAAGTTTGACTGTATAGGTTTAGGTCTAGTATTGCCTAGCGATCTAGTATTGCCCATTTTTGAAATGATATGAAATAACTTATAGGCGACAAACTTTTACAGACACAAAATATCGCAACAAATTTATTTATTGAATAATAACTTGAACAATAACAATTCAAACAAATATAAAAATCAAGCCTGAGCCTTCTTTTGAGCTAAACGTTTGTCTCGTTCTTCCGCAATGCTCAACTTAATCCCTTTTCCAGAAGGAAGGCTGATGAGCGCGTTTGATCCTTTTCCAACGATGAAAACGTTGTTCAATCTAAATTTATTAGACTTTAAAAAGCTAAATAGCCTAGCTGTCAAAAAATAAATGTTTTTTCATAATGACAGCATTGGCTATCTCATCACTATGAGATATGGCTCACATAGTAGTATTGTAAAGAAAGCTTTGAATAGAAAGGATCACATTTGCGAAATCTTTAAGGTCAATTGGTTTTGTAGAAAGATTGCTGATTTGAGACATACACGTTTCCAAATACGTAATGAGGGGAGGGGTAATAGAAAATACGAAGGACCTTTTTAAAAAAGCCGGCAGAACGGTTATTAACGGTCAAAAATTTTTATCGAATTAGTGGCAGCCCTTATGTAAAATTCCCTCTCCAAAATTCTTGCGACAAGCCTGCTTGTTTCCAATTAAATATTAAAAAATAACTAACCTCTGGTCGGATGTTTACGCCTAACCAGAGACCCCGACCTTCACTAACTTACCGTGTAGCAAAGCTATGGCCAACCGCATCTTTAATGTGAACAATATCAAAAGATCCCGGATGTCTTTCACGATGCCCAACAATACCAACACGTCCCATGTTGTGTCCAGCTGTAACCATGCACATATTACCAGAGTCAAACTTAACCCAATCGGTTATCTTGCCAGTTTCAATGTCGATCACAATTGTATCGTGTACCTAAAAATGCAAAGCTAACGTTGAAGTTAATTTTTAAAAACTACCTTAATATGAGGATCCGGATAGCGAATGGTTCGAGCATCGTGTGTAATAAGATAAGGAACACCCTTTGGTCCAACAGCTTCCTTGATAACTTTGCAGAGCTTAAATTGTCCTTCAACCTTTGTAATGCGGTGAACTGTAAATCGACCCTTGACATCATACAACAAACGGAAAGTTTCGTTCGTCTTTTCGATCGAAATCACATCTAAATGTCCAAATTACTTTTTTTCTAAAAATGTTTAATACAAAAATTTTAAATTGAAAAAAAGAACTTAAAAATTTGCTTAAACCAATTTTTAATAGCAAAAATAAAAAGTTCAAACATACCCATAAAGCCAGCTGGAAAACGCATTTCAGTACGAACCTTGCCATCGACTTTGATCAATCTTTGCTTGCAAATCTTGCGCGCTTCGTTATAAGTAAGTGCATACTTTAGGCGGTTTCGCAAAAACAAAATTAATGGAAGAGATTCACGAAGCTTGTGTGGACCACTCATTGGGCGAGGTGCAAACACACCTCCAAGTTTGTCCAACATCCATTGTTTTGGTGCGGCAAGGCGCTTAAGATGACGCTTTGGACCCTTTCCCATTATAAAGTTTTCGAAATTTTACAACAAAACTCTAAAAACTAAGATTAAGACTTAAAAAATCTAGCATAACGCGAAAAACAAAACGGCTGTTTTAAAACATCGATTTTATAAACTTTTGTCCCATTCAAATACATGCGTTTTAAATAGCTAGAAAAGTTGTAGTTTAAGAAATTTTTTTGCAGCTACTTCCTCTATAAAAAATATACGACGAGTTTTCTGATAGATTTTGATCCCCTCTATATTCTGCATGTTATTCTCGACATTTTTTAAAACAAATTTCAATAAAAAAAAACTTGTTCTAATATAAAACCTTAGCTTAAACCCTTTACAAAATTGTACAAACGTCAGAGACTGCCACATGAAAAAATTTTTTCTGATTTTTTTTTCAAAATTTTTTGCTAAAATGTCCAAAATATGTGACAACTTGTGACATCGAATTTACCGATTTGTTCCATTTTTCTCGATTTTTTACTCTAAATTTTGAGGTACCTATGCACTCCCCCTAGGGTAAGTGGGATTCTACATAAATTTATGCAGAATCTCCCCAGGCTGAAAACGAAAAAAAATCAATTTTTCACCATTTTCTTCAACATACCAAAATTTGTTCAACACCCCAAAACAATTTTAAAATTTAAAAAAAAAATTTTCCTCGTGAAAAAACTTTTAAAATAGTCGGAAATTTTGATTTTTCGGCCATATTCACTTCCCACATTTACAAAAAATATTTTTTACTACTTTTTTCGAGAAACTTCAAAATACTCGCTAAAAACGGCTTGCAAAAATTGACTAGAAAAGTGGTGAAAATTAGTCATTTTTGCAAGCCGTTTTTAGCGAGTATTTAGAACGTTTTTTTTCGAGAAACTTCAATTTCATTAAAATTCGATGCACAAGGAATAGATTGACACCGAATTTGACAGCGGGGCTGCGGAGCCTATACGCTTTGAGAGCAACAACATTTTGAAGAAAAAACTATACAAATCCAACGAAACATTGCCTGATTTGCAATAAAGTTTGAGTATTGACGCGAAAATTTAAAATAACGAATTTCTGGCACTAGGCCTTTGGTTACGGCGACGGTTGCCAAACACGGTTACCGGCCTTTGGTTACCGACTTCACACAAAGATTTTCATGAAAAGTGATGTTCTAAAAGTTATTCCTGAGATCATGGGAAACAATTTTTTAGAATATTAATTTTTATATTGAAGAAAAATCGTATGGTAACTAAAGGCTGGTAACCGTAACCCAAGGCCTAGGGCCCAATTTCTTTACAAACGCGAATTCGGGATCTTTCAACAACAAAAAAACAAACAACCTATAATGCCCAATGATGAATTTAGTGCACTCTATAATAGGATTTTTTGTTGCATCATACCAGGACTCTTGCACCCTATGCCTTTTATCGGCACTAGGAGTTTCCTTACGCTTACGGAAATGTCTTTACGGAATTTGCTTACCGAAATGCCCTTAAGGAGTTTCCTCAAAGGAATTTCCGTAAGGGCATTTCCGGAAATTCCGTAAGAAAACTCCGTAAGGGCATTTCCGTAAGCGTAAGGAAACTCCTAGTGCCCTTTTATCACCTCATGTCAGGACTTTTGCACCCCTCCCCTGTATAAGTTTTAAGAGACGATATCTCGAAATCTCGAACCAGTCTTGGATGAAGGGTGGCCATAGTAACGAAAATGCGAATCAATTTTTGAAACCGTGGTATACCCTAGGTTTTCGGGGTCGCTGAACACGAATCTGAAGTCCGTTTTTGAAT
>JAQGCP010000166.1:0-20641 GCA_034699885.1 Acrobeloides thornei
ACTAGTCTAGGAAGTGATAACGGCGTCAGCAATCTTTACTACCAAAAATCTTGGTTCTTCATCCAAGCTCCGACTGGAAAACAAGTCCAGCTGATTTTCACTAAAGCTGGTGCTTCACCTGGGCAATCTTATTCCGTAGGATATGGATGCACCGATCAAGGTGTTGAAGTTAAAATTGTTAGTGGCAATCGGAATATCACTGGCGCTTTGTAAGACCATCTTTAAAAACATGAAAAATTGGAATTTCTAGATTCTGTGGAGATGACCCAGCTCTCGTTTCCACCCCTTCTAACATCATTACATTTACTTCGGATAACAATTTGGCAATCTTGCAAATCTATACCCTGTTGAACAAGTTCAATCTTCAAGTGTTGTACCGCTATGTGGACTCGTCGACGGCATCTACTATCCCAAGCTCGTGCGTTCCTACACCACCATGTGTTGATCAGTACTCAAATTGTGCCGATTTGATCAGCTATTGTAATGATCCAAATAACCCACAAATTGCATCAGGTTGCCCTGTATCCTGTGGTACATGCCCATCTGGTTAAGAAACTATTTTTTGAATTTTGTAATGTGTGCAAAAAAGTGCTTTTCTTTTTAAAATGACTTTTTTCGTATTTAAGACAGGTTATCTCTAAGAATCGAGTTCTATGGGGCTGTGTAGAAAAAAAGTGTCTCAAAATTGTTTGAAACTAAAAAATTATGGAATCTTTTTCGCATAAAAATTCTTTTTCGAGCTAGCTAAGGTGCCATTTCAAGCTTACGAACGAACCAATCAAGCTGTCAAATGATACCTTAGAAAGCTAAACGGAATTTTATGCCAAAATTGATTCTCTAACTTCTTTAAATTAATGTATAAGAAAGCCAAGTTTTTGCACGCTTAAATTGTATATTTGTTGTTGAAATAATTGCTTTTTTTATTAAAGATTGCTAACAATATTAATAATAAAAATGATAAAAAAACTCAAGTTTTTCGATTCGGGGAATCCAAAAACACACTCCCGATGTCTGAAAGGGATAAGAAGACCAATAACGGCAAAGTCTCTTAGTAGATTCATAAGTTCGGCATTTAGCGCCATTTTAATATTGTTTGGATCTCCAAATTTTTTCTTCAATACTTCGACGACAATTTTATAATTTTCCGAAGTTATGCTATAGCCAGAAATTGCTTCTTTTGCTTTACTATGGAGTGCTCTATATAAATAATACAATTTTTACATATCTGGTAGTGAAGTATTATCCACTGGGCCCGTACCAATAAAGATAAAAGCTAAGGATAAAATCCCTAGCTAAGGATAAAAATCCGTAGCTAAGGATACCCCGTACCAATAAAACTAGCTGCAGCTACGGATTTATCCTTAGCTAGGGATAAAAATCCTTAGCTAACTATCCGTACCAATAAAGCGATAATTATCGTTAGCTAGAGATAGGTATCTCTAGCCTCCTCCCTAGGAGGCTAAAAAAATGTTGTTTTCGACTAATTTTATGGTTTTCTACCGAATTTGCAGAGAGTTTTCGTTTTTTGTGAAATTCTTTTGTCTATCTTGGAATATTCTTCGTTTTTTAAGAGATAATGGCTAGATTTATGCGATTTGGTCGAATTTTTAACGACGAAGAAGAAGGTGATGAACTTTTGACACATAATAAAGTCTATCAACCTAGAAAAAATCTGCTTGACACGCTTAGTGACCAAGATTTATACAGGAGATTTCGGTTTGATAGAGATTCAATTATGGTACGTAATTTTTTGAACAGGAGTTAGTGACGTTAAATGCGGCGTTAAATATCTCGAAATAGTCTCGAATTCGAGACAAATGTCTCGAATCGAGACTATTTCGAGACATTTAACGTCTCGACTTATTGTAAATTCGAAACATTTAACGCCGCATTTAACGTCTCGAACACCTGTTCGAGACAGTTACCAAGCAGCCTCACTGAAAAACAAACTTCTTAGGTTTATAAACATAGTGGCCAATTGGCCTGGGTCTTCTCACGATAGTTTTATTTTGCGTCAATCTAAAGTTTGGGATGCTTTTGAAAGCGGTCAAAAACAAGGAATCATTCTTGGTGATAGCGGCTACCCGAATCGAGCGTGGTTAATGACTCCTTTCATAAACCCAACAACAAGAGGTGAAAAGAAATAAGTTTAAACATTCTTCAATTTGAATAGTGTATTCTTTTAAGGTATAATACGGCTCATTCAAAAACCCGTGTTGGTGTTGAACAAGCATTTGGGAGGTGGAAACGCCGATCAAAAATGGTCAAAATCTACTTTTTCGATTTTACGGTTTTTTCTTTCGCGTCTTGCTTTAAGTTCTTCCACTTGATTTCTATTTGTTTCACAGTGTGGATGTTATTAGGAAACTCTTTATTCAAAATATTGGCAATTTTCTCCCAAGCTCTTGTTTGAGTTGCTGCTGCATTTGTAGTTCTCGAATTCGGAAAGAGTTCATGCTTGTTGTCTTTAACAAGCTCAGCCAAACGATCTGACATAACTTTTGTAAACATATTGTTAAAAAACGATTTGAATCGAGATTGAACACAAATTTTCAAACAAAAAATAGAACGTTAAAACAGACTGTTCGAGAAAACCGAGCTTTGGGTGTCACAAAAATTTTGTAAGGATACTTATTTTGATAATGAATTTGATCGATTTCTAGAAAGATTCGCTCAAAATCTCTTTTACCAAAGTTGTAGAGCTTGATTTCTACAATTTTCTTCAAGGTTACTTTTGGTGAAAATCGATAGAAAAACGAGAAAATCGCACGAAAAAGTAATAACCCTTAAAAAATTTTGTGACACGTTTTTTGACATAAAGCTATGTTTTCTTAAAAAAGGTGTTTTAAGCTTATCTATGGTGTTTTTTGTTTGCATTCAACATGCGCTTCCTATGAAAAATTTATTAACTAATCTTACTAAGCCCTCTTTAAACAAAGCCTTTAAAGTTTCTCTGCACTTTTAAAGGGCCAGTCCGAGCGGGAAAAAGTTGCCATTTTTGTTGATATTCGAAAAGTTCATAAAAGATGGAGCATTTTACGATAAATTCTGAGCCGTTGTCGCTTTTGAGATAATTGCGTATGAAGTTGGTGATTTGAGATTTTGTGTATTACAACGAAAACATGTACCTGATAGTTTTTTCCTGAATCAATAAAATCTGTAACTGAGAAGAAAATAATTCAAAATCCATGAACATTTAGAAAAAAATAAATACAGCATTTTTATAACTCGATGAGACGAATAAAATGATACCATAACCAATTTGAAATTTATTTTGGGTTATTGAAACGAAAACTTTCTTAAAAATTCAAACGTGTTCGTTTCAAAAAACAAAAAAAAACAATTTTCAAATTGGATATTTTTGGTGTCATTTTATTCGTCTATTCGAGTTATAAAGAATACTGTATTATTTTTTTTATAAATGTTCAAGGATTTTGAATTATTTTTTTCTCGGTATACAGGTTTTATTGATTCAGGGAAAAAATAACCGTCAATACCAGGGTTGCACAAATTCCCGGGAATTTGGAAAAGTTGTGGGAATATTCTCCGCAACTTCTGATTTCTCAATAAAGTTTGAGGAATCAGGCAACGGGAATATTCCCGCAACTTTTCCAAAGTCCCGGGAATCGAGAATATTCCCTCGTTCAACCCTGGTCACGATCCAGGTACAAGTTTTCATTGTAATACACAAAAAATTTAAAAATCGTCAACTTCACAATTATCTCAAAAACTTCAGAATTTACCATAAAAACAAAAAATGCTCCATTTTCATGAACTTTCTGAATATCTACAAATATCAACTTTTTTGTTCGGCCGGTCTGGTCTTTTAAAGCCGATAAGTTTTTGGACATGAATGAAAAACCTGTGAGACTCTTTCTCTATTTTATGTATAATCAATGATGAATAAAAAGGAACTATTCTTGTATAAAGAATTTGAGTTTTAACACATCATAATTAGGTTTTAAGAAATAAAAAAGTAGTCTTAATTAAGAATCTATTCCGAGTTTATTACCTTGCTGATAGGTTGACAATTGCCTTTGAAATGGGCTCATTTGAATTTTTTCTATCCACTTCAATAGTATAACTTTTCTTCATTAAAGGCATTATTTTCTAACAATTATAAATATAAAAAACCGGTTTCTGTGTCCGTTCGTCCGTCCATCTGTACGGAACTACGAGACCTCAGGAATGGTAAATCGGGTTGACATGAGGTTTTCTTAAGCTAGTAGGTAGGGGGTAGGTGTGAGGAAACAAAAAATTGGGATATCTCCTAAAAAAATTAAGAAATTCAATTTTTTCAATTTTAAGAGCTTTTTTCAAAGGGGTCGCCTCTATTTTAGCGTCTACGGCGCTGATTTTTTGTAACATGGGGTTTTTCGACTTGGGAAATACGATGCCGATGCTATTTCACGGGGTACCCCTCGGGGTGCCGAAGGGGATATAAAAAACCTGGGGGTCAAAATATGAGAATTTCAAAAATGGTACCAACTTAGCCAATTTGTGTACTTAGGGGTTTGTGGGTAAGGAGAACACGAATCCAAAGGATTTTTCAATTTTGACCTCAAGGTGTGCCCCTACCGGAAGGGAAGGGGTATAAAAAACCTAGGGGCCAAAATATGATAAATTTTAAAATGCGAATTTTCAAAAATGCACCAAATCGGTTAATTTTTTTGTACTTGGGATTTTTCGACATAGGGAACACGATACTGACGCTATTTTTAATTTTGACTAAGGGTATCCTCTACATATAGAGGAGTAACCCCTAAGGGAGCCAAAAATTGACATCCAAAGTTGGTCAATAATTACCCTACAAGGCAGTCCATTTGAGAGGCTTATTGTAAATGGCGCGCACAATAAGGCTTAGACGCACCTAGCGCACTAGTACAATACAGCAGCATAGCTAGGGGGGAGGAATCCGAGGTGGTTCCCCTCATTCCTGGAAAAATTAAAATAAAATACCTGACTGTTAGCCGCTGAACCTTTAATATCAACAAGAGTTTGTGTAAATAAGAAAGGTTTAAGATTTTTATACTCAAGAGGCATAGGCTTTTATAATGTCAACTTTGATTTTGGGTGCATGCGTCATCTATTTGCACTGAATATTATGATAGGGGTGCGGTATATATAAAAGATTTTTTGGTCACATTTAAGAGCACTTTAAAAAGTTAATCAATTAAGCAAGTTTCTCTATGGGAGTAAAGGTAAAAGTTCATGATATCTTTTATTTTATGGAAAAATATGATCACAAAAATCCTACTACATTAAACGTGTAATGTCTGTGAGTTTGTCGGATGATCTCGGGAACATTAGATCTAAACTCTCACTGCTAAGACAAAAGTTGTAGGGGACGACGAGAGAAGACGATTGACACAAAAATCATTGAAATCGAACTTTTTTGAATTTTTTGTCCTTGGAGATGGGAGAAGAAGAGGTGATTGTGGAAAGCACTTCAGTAGAAAATCAACAATATGATATCAAAAACATGAAAAAATATGCAAACTTTCTATTTAAAACACAAAAATATCAAAAATATCATTAGAACAGGTACAAATTTTAAACGAATTAAAATAAGTCACCTTAGTGTATTGATTTTGTTGGGGACTATAGGGCGTAGGGTTCAAGTCCGCCTTGGGTTTTTTGCATTTTTAAATTATTTTTTCGACTTTTTATTATATGGTCATAGAAGGCCCATTGGCACCTAATTTTTTTATAAACACCTTATATTGGCCTCTACTATTTTTCTACGTGAACATTATAAAACACTGGGACTTACACCTCGTGAGTGTCCCTTGTGAGCATATTTGGATTCTAGAGATATATTGAGTATATTTGGTAACCCTAGAACTTTTTTGAAAATTTTTGTGTGGAAACTGTTAAGCATGTTCAAAACCACTCCGGAATATTGAAAGAGTATTCCCGTGTTAAAGTCTGTTTTTCTAGAAATCTCGAGTTCAGGATTTGTAGTGGATTTTGTTAGACTCCATTCCGAAGGCGTAGGTTCAAATCCGGGAGGAGAACATTTCTTTTTGCCTCATTTTGTGTGTTGTAAAGATGTCAAGAAATTATTTTTTAAAATAAAAATCGACAAAATCAGTCTGTAACGCTGTAAAATAGGCTTTCAGGATTGTTTTAAGTTCAAGATCATCAAAAACGGATGAAAACTGACGGAGGAATAGCATCTTGAAATTTTTTCTTCTCAACAGGTTGTTTTTCTGGAAATCCCGAGTTCAGAATTTTCGGAGTTTTCGGAAAAAGTTTTCAAAATGCCAATCGGAAAAAACGCTCTGTAACTTTAAAATATAAGGTTTCAGGATTATTTTGAGCCCAAGATCAGCGAAAATGGCCTCAGCTGCTCGGACTAGTAGCATTTTGAAAATTTCAAAATCTGAAAATCCTGAACTCGGGATTTCCAAAAAAACAGACTTTATAGACCAAAATAAAGATATGAAAAAAATTTTCATGGGATTTGGTCATCTTTCATTTCGGATTGGGATTTGAACCCTCGACCTATATATATACATTGCAAAGTTGTCACACTACCACTTGGCCATGGAATCCATGGCCGAATGTACAATATGGATCTAGACTTACTCGTCTCGATGATTTAAATTGAGTGGTGTCAACCGTTTTTAAAATATCGCCCAAGATCTTTTTTCCATTTTGATCCACCGTAAAACTCCTCCCTCCCAAATTTGGCACCGGTGATACTGAATACCCTTATTTTTAACAAACATTGGAAAGCTGAGTACAAATAAAGGTTTTTCTAGTTTAGGCTCACCGTTTCCAAATTAGAATCGGTCCAAAACAGTAACCCATGGATCCAGTCAACAGCTAAACCAGTTGGAAATGAAATGTTATGTTCAACAAGAACTGAGTGATTGCCATCACAAGCAATCATTTTTGGAAATTGTAAATTTTTAGTCAAGTTACACATGTAGATCTTCTTATACGTTGACCAGATTATTGTCTTAAAATGATTTAATTTTTTTAAACCTTTTTTATCTTAAAGGGAGAAGCGCACTAGTGATCGAAAAAAAGTTTAAACATGATCCTATAGGGTAATTTTATGCTAGGTATCGATTGCGAGCATTCCCGAAACGTTAAAATGCTTCCCTGACCCTGATTCAGAGAAAAATATGGTTATTGAAGCGAAAATGGTTATTTTCCGCATTTTCAAAAACCCAATTTTTCCCTATTCAGGATCAGGAAAGCATTTTCAGTGTTTGGGAATCGATTCCCCGCATAGAATTACCCCTATACGGGTCATTTTTAGAAAAAAATTTTGGGTCCCAAATTCGAGTGAAAAATCATAAAAATTTTAATTTTTTTTAATCACCCTGTTATAGACAGACCCTTAGCCATGGAGGGGGGGGGCAACAAGAGCACATGTGCCAAACCCGAAATTTCCGAATAAAAAGGCCCTAAGATGGCATGGTGTCTCTCTGTTTGTATCGACAGCCAGTAATTTTAGACTCGGAAGCAAGTTTGATTCCTACTTACGTATCAGGACCACAATGAGCAAGATATTCTTAGTCGGAACGTCTGAACTTTAGACATAACCTACCGAATCCTTCAACCAATAATCCATAGCATAAATATAATAAGGACTGTCGATTAATTTCAACTTTCGGTTTGCTTTCGGTTTAGACAGATCATATTGATAAACAACGTTATCTATCGAGACCAAGGGAATTAGATCTTCTTCCTTAGCAGTGGTCATAACTAATTCTTCTTTGGGACAACTAATTGTCATCATTTCACAAGAAGAATCGTTGAATTCAGGACCACAATGAGTATCTCTTAGCCAAAAATCAGTATAGGTGCAATTGACCTGAAATGAGGATAATAATATAGTTTTTTGACTTCGTATGAAAAAGATGATTGGAGTCGTGTATGGCAACTTTTTCCCGAGTGGTCTAGTCCTTTAAAAAATTATTTTTGGGGTTGTTTTTTTGGGACGGGGAGGGGAATTTTAATTCCGACGCTCTTAATGTTTCCTTTGTCCGGAGATCTAATTTCGATTCTATTTTTTCTTGTAACTCTTTTAATCTTTTTTGTAACTTTTTTTCTTGTAACTTTATACGTGAAGCCTTATAAGGCCTAAGGCCTAAAGCCTAAGGCCTAAAGCCTAAAGCCTAAAGCCTAAGGCCTAAAGCCTAAGGCTTAAGGCCTAAGACCTAAGGCTTAAGGTATAAAGTTACAAGAAAAAAAAGTTACAAGAAAAAAAGTTACAAAAAAATAGACGAAAGTTACAAGAAAAAATGTTACAAAAAAAATTAAAAAAGTTACAAGAAAAAATATTTCCGGATCTAATTTTGGGGTCGAGTCGGATAATAGCTTTTTTAATTACCGTATTTTCTCTAAAATAATAATCCCCCGAGGGGATTTATAACGTCAAAAAAATATAAAAAATCCAAAATAACGCTTTCCTTTGAGGAGTTGAAAAAATAAGGGGTTGAAAAAATAAGGGGTTGAAAAAATCTAGGTCTTAATTTAGAGAAAATATTGTAAGTATCTCAAAAGTTTTGGCAGATTTTTTTGAACCAAACTTACAACTTCTCCCACGTTTGTACGACAAACGATTTGACTGCGGGATTTCTCCAAATTTGAATTATTTACATGGCACCGTCTCAAATAATTAGAACATTCAATTAGATCTCCTTGCATGCCATGTGATATACCAAGATTCGGGTGTGTACGTTTAGCATCATCGCTAATATGGCATGAGATGGTGATGTTCTCCGCAAAAATTTGAGAAAATGACGCCAGAAAGGCTCCGAATAAGATTAACATGCCTGAAAATCAAAATAATATGACAGCATATGTTTTGATGGAGGCCTGAACGTTGGCTAGGAAAGGGGAGCCCAGCGCGAGGTAATGTCGGAAAGGTGCAGGCAAGGGTCAAAATTTAAAAAAAGTTCTTCAATCGACTTTGCTCCACGAGAGCTTCAAAGCGAGTACCATATCATGGGGTCAGAGATGCGCCCTTTGTACATCCGGATGCACAACGGACAATACCTTGACGGGCATCGAATGGAATGGTAACCATAACTCGAGAAAATGGGATTTTTTCAAAAATGATTTACTCGGGTTTCCTGAGCTTTTAGCTCCCCAAATAAACTTCACTAAACCCCTAGGTGTAATTTTTCACGAGGAATCGAATGCCCTCACTGTCGTTCTATGAACTTTTGAAACAATTGAAAAATTTCAAAAAAAATCTAAAATTGCGATTTTTTCAAATTTTTGAAGAGTGTGAGTGAAGGCCGAGCACGTTATTTATAAAAAGAAAAAAGGTGTGGTAAATTAAAGCAAAATTAAAAATATGAATTTTCACTTGAACGTGGCTCAGTGTTATTGCTCCCAGATTCGAGTCTAATGTTCTCGGGTTCGAATTCATCCTGAGTTAATTTGTTTTGCCTCAAAAATAAACATGGGCAGACAACTTTTTTTCAAAAATTTTTTTGAAAGTTGTTCCGAATAACTCGAAATAATATAACATACTTGGATAGGGGGTCGTAATTACGACCCTCTTGGGTGGGGCGCCGAGCGGCTACTAAACGGCCGATTTTTTGGGTAATTTTTGCTCAAAAATGAAATTTTTTGCTTAAAATTTTTGGACGTTTTTTTCACAAATACGATGTTCTACAAAGTTGTTCGGCGTGATATCGGGAACAACTTTGTAGAACATCAATTTTGTGAAAAAATTTCTATTGTGAAGAAAATCCTTATATACAAAAAAGCATGCGTGAAAAATATTATTTTGCATGCAAAATGCCATTTTTCGGATGGTGATAAGATGGTGGTGGGGCCCCTATTTCGTGTGCATACTCTCTCATATCTATGCCACAGTATGTCTCATATAACAATTGTGAAAATTTTCTTGAAATTACGCTGCTCGCTTCTTTGCTCATCTTTTAAAAAATCTATCTACAAAAAATATTACAAAAAAATTATTTGAAGAGTTTTTTTTCATCGATTATTGAAACTCGATAAGTTCCTATTGGGAAATCACCATGGAAAAAGTTGACTGCCGAAGCTCATATCAAATGACACTTTTTTGTTTTGAACTAGGGTCGAAAATTTTCATTCTTGAACAAAGTTTTTTTCTTGGCAGGATTTGGTCTTTGTTCTAACAAAACAATCCAATTTATAAGAAGAAGAAATGATGCCAATTGGCACTAAATGGTTGATGAATGAAGTTCAACAAAATCTCAATATTCAATCTAAAAAAAAACTTAATCATAGGACTCATTCTCTATGAAACATAAATATTGAATTTTTGTCTGTTTGAATGTTTGTGCGAAAAAATAAACTTTTCGACCATAATGGGAAAAACAATCCAACTAGTGCAATGCTATGTCAAAGTTGCGTTTTTTTGCAAAGTTCCCAAAATGTACAATGTTGTCGAACAAAGTGGGTTATTGCGATTTTCAAAATTTTCAAGTTGTTTAATTTTCACCACAATAACCTTATATAGTACAGGAAAAACCACCAAAAGGTGACATGAAACGAAAACACCTTAAGATAACGGTAACAAATTTATCTCTGAGCGACAAATTTGTCTCCTTTGTCACATCGAACAAAATTTTATCGTTCTCAAAATTCGCATACTTCTGGCCGGAGACAACTGAAATTATCACATTTGTAAATTGTTTTTTGGTTACTGAAACGAAAACATGAATCAAGGTTTTCGTTTCAATAGGAGTCTATGTCGGTCAATTTATGGCATACCAAATTCAAGATACCTTTTTCGTCTCCACCGGTTTGGGAAAAGGGAAATTGTTTATCAATGGTTACAATCTGGGAAGATATTGGCCAATCGCCGGACCCCAGGTAAATATAGAGATCTCTAGAAGCGATTTTCATGCATTTCTTAATAGATAACCTTGTACGTACCCAAACCGGTCATCAACAAACGAATACCGTTGTACTCATCGAATTGATAGGCCAGTCGAGCCTTCAAAATGTTGCCAATTTTGTTGATCATGCTATTTGGTAATAGATAGAATTTTTTATACAAGCATATATAAATAAAGATAAGCAATTTGTATGAATAACAATACACATTACTAGAAGGCCCTGGGAAAAGCCTTTCATATCGAAGAACAACAGAAAAGTTCGATTGGGCTGGGCTAAGGAGCACAAGGATATACAGTTTTGCCGTTTAAGTAAATACTTTTTGCCGCTACTGTAAATAATAATGAATTTACAAAATATCGCATCGATCAGTTCTTTTGGAGCTTAAAATGAACACTTCAATGCTGGTTTGAACTTCATCATCAAGACAGTAACCATATTTTGGATCTACTAGTTTCTAAAATTTACCCAATAACTTTAATTCAAACGGGTAATTGTCAATTGGTGAATAAAATCTCTGTCAGTTGGTGACAGAAATCTTTGTCACCAACTGACAATGACAATTGTTAGTTGGTGACTAAAATCTCTATGGAGGCTTAGGCCTAGGCTTAGGCCTAGGCTTAGACCTAGGCTTAGGCCTAGGCTTAGGCTTAGGCTTAGGCTTAGGCTTAGACTTAGACTTAGACTTAAGCCTAGACTTAGACTTAAGCCTAGACTTAAGCGTAGGCCTAGACTTAGGCTTAGGCCTAGGCTTAAGCCTAAGTCTAAGCCTAAGCCCTGGTAGAGATTTTATGTCATCAACCTGACATTGTCAGTTGGTGACATAAATCTATGTCACCAACTGACAGAGATTTTATGTCACCAACTGACCGTTGCTCAATTCAAACACACCTCCAATTCAATAAAACATGGAAACCCACATCTAGTAGCCCCAGGGTTGAATTCAAATTCGAGACTTTTAGTCATATTTTCAACCGCTCCAGCCGAGTAAATCGTAAAATTCGCTTTTATATCACACTTCCAGCTCTTAATTTTCGATCCTATTTTAGGGTTATACTCGGGGTCACATGCTAGATAAAATGCCAAATAGTCTTGATTATTATGACGCTCTTTTTCAACACCAATTTGAAACGGGAGATTCCCAATAAACACGGATGGATGCCATAAGCAAGATTGTTGGAGGGTAAAAGCATGTGGTATCCCATTAATGGTATGAAATTCTGTCGATGGAGCCATAAAGCTACTAATTTCATCGATTGTCATGTCTAGTTTACCTGTAGCTTGGTATGTGGCTAAATTTATTTATTTTTTGGATCATAAAAAAGCAAGAGGGGATGCTACCGGTTCCGGCGCAAAAAAAGTCGGTTCCACCGGTTCCGGGTACAGGACTCTAGCATATATGGTCTGTTTCATGGAAAGACGAAAAAAGCGCCGATAGCTTGGCCTAGTGGTAGTGTTCTCGCTTTAAAATTTTTTAGGCAAAACCATTCTTCAGGGTTTAGGGCTCGAACCCGCGCCTTCAAATTACCGGAAAAGTTGTCCTGCCATCTTATTGAGGTCGGGGAATTTCTATTAAAAGGTTGGCGGAAACAGACTCTACCACTAGGCCATGCTACCGGCGCTTTTTTCAAACCTTCCATGAAACGGAACATAGCATGAATTTGGAGCTTACTATGAGTAGATCATGATTTTGATATGGGAGTTTTGGGTCACATATCACAAATTCAAGAGTTTTCTAGGGAAGGAACATGATTTTGGGTGAAACATGAAACACGACTCTGTGGTTTTAGGGTACTGATTTAGAAAAATTTATATTTATAAAGCTTACTGGAACGAGACATTCTTACTAAAAACAATAAAAAAAACTCTTAAAAATTATTTTTTTAAATAAGAATAGAATTGATTTCCAAATATATCAAAGTTCAAATAAATGGTATCATTTAGGACACGTCATCTATCGCTAAATCATATTTTAATACTTGTCATAAGAC
This sequence comes from Acrobeloides thornei, assembly GCA_034699885.1. Lineage (NCBI taxonomy): Eukaryota > Metazoa > Nematoda > Chromadorea > Rhabditida > Cephalobidae > Acrobeloides > Acrobeloides thornei. The sequence continues at coordinate 12,849 of JAQGCP010000166.1, forward strand.
ACACAAAAAATCCTTAAACAAATAAATCTAGAGTGAAAATGGCATACAAGAGTATCATAAAACAGAGACGGTGTTGAAATATGAGAAAATACCCCACCCCCTCCCCCCAAAGTTGGACTCAACTTTTAATAACGTTCTTATCAATATTACAAAGCTCATGCAAAAATATCGATTTTTTGGTGAGGAACACGTTGGCTATAAGTTATCTAAATGTTTAAGTAATAATCTGATGAAAACCCCCTCTCCCGAAATTTACCCAACTCAGCATGAGTAAATATATTGGACCATATAGTATGTTTTTGTTGGCTATTGAAGGTTGCTTATGCTCTATTGCATTTACATCGAAGCTGTTGAAGAAAGAGAAGGCTGTTACAACTAATTCTCTTCATAATAATTTTGTTAGATCTTGAGTAAAAATTTTATACAGAAAATAAATATAGAAGTTATAAAATCGTTATTTTTTACTCAAACTCTTTTTTGGTTATATTATTTGTGCTGAAACCCTTATAGAAAGTATGTCAGACAGTTATTTGGGAAATTCTTTCGTGCTTTAAAAAAGAAGAGAAATTCGAACCAAGTTCATCAAATAAATAAATGCAATAAGTCTCACTGTTGTTAAGTCAATTTATTTATGATCAATATTTATTTTGCATCACATGCTAATTTCTTATCATTTATAAATTGATCATTATCGATTGGTTCTCTTTTTGAATCAACTTTCGAAAAAACTTTAAAATAAATATTTATTAATTTATTCTTCTATATTTTTAATCGATATAATAAAATACAGAGTGTCCCAAGTATTTTTTACACCGAAAAATGGTCATAACTTTTTATTATTTTAAATCCGTTTTCGATCATTTTTTTATTTTCATTCTGAGAAAAAAGGAAAGCCAATCACATAAAAATTGACAAAAATTTGTTCGTATTTTCATAGGGGGACTCTTGTGATTTTTTGTAAAGAAATTTGAAATTTTGAAAATTGTTTATGTTTACTTATGATTTGTTGTACGACAAAACGACCCATAAGCGCATAAAAGACATAAAAAAGTTTTCAAAATTTCAAATTCCTTTACAAAAATTCACAAGGGTCCCCCTTATGAAAATTCGGAAAAAATTTTTTGTCATTTTTGGTAATTCGCTTTCCTTTTTTTCTCAGGATGAAAATAAAAATGATCAAAAACAGATTTAACATAAAAAGTTGTGGCAAGGTGTAATAATACTTGGGACATCCTGTATATTTGATATAATAATATACATTTATGATCTGTTTTAGATTATTCTATTTTTATTTGAAATTCAGTATGGAAATAAATTTTTTAAATACTCCTACTCAGCTTTCTCCTGCTTCTTCTGTCGCTGAATCTTTAAGTTTTTTAGAAGCAGTATTTCAAGATAATGAGCCAAATAATTCCGATAATGAACCAAATAGTCCTGAATATCCAGAACTAAATCCAGATCCAGATGCACTTCCATTTTCATTAGAATTAGATGAATCGCAACAAATGATGTATGATCGACAAATATCAAGTATGAATACATTGAAATTGGAAAGAAGTAAAAAGTTCTCGCAAGTTCTCGAAAATTATGGGAATACACCCGATATGGAACAAGCATTATGTTTAATACGTGATGCTTTTCACGATCTCCCACACATGCAATTATTTGATCTAACTACCAATGGTCCCATGGAAAACAACTATGAATTTATGTAATCTTTATTATAGGACAGGCTTTCTCAGACAAATACAGGGTGCTAAAAAATCGCACTTTTGTAATTTTTTCTTGAGGTTGGAACCCGAATTTTTTCTAAAAACAACATTTCCTACAGAACCTCAGGACTTTGAGGCCCTAGAATCTCGAGGTCTTAGGACCCAATCTGGTCGTGAGGTTCCATAAGGACCACCGCCTAAAGTAACCAGATCCTAGGACCAGAGGTCCTAGGAAATTTGGGAGCCTGGTTTTAGATTTGAATGTATGCAAGAATATTGTAAGTATAAAAAACAAATTAGAGCATTTGATCTGGAATATTTACTACACAATGAAGCTTTACCTAATTATCTATCTAAAACTATAGTGTGTTTTAAAAATATCTATACAACCTTAAAGCATTATATGGCACCTATCAAAAATAAATATGAAAATTTAAGTTTATTAGAAAAACTAAAGTTATATTCTAACATTTTTGAAGTATTTAAAGTTGAATGTGGTATTAATTCGATTTTTCTAATTTCTAACGAACTTGAATCGGAATTTACAAGCAACTTTTACCCGGTACTTTTTATGTGATGTAAAGTTTAACCTTAAAAATCCTTCGCTCTAAACTAAGGCCGAAAGAGTGGGTGGTTTTCACTTACCCATCACTTACAATGAATGGTGTTTTTTACCCAGGTGGAAACCATTCTCTGTGAAAATCACCCATGTGTGAAAATCGTTTTGAACGCGTTTAAATTGATTCCATGTGTTTTTAAGTTTTCTGTAAAGTCAAGTCTTACCGTTTTATGGTTAATTTCTATTTGTGTAGCTTATATAAATTTTTTTAAATATAATATTACATTTTACAAACATTGGACCCTTAAAAGTTGATCGGACCCTTAAACTATTAATTGGGCCCCTAGAAGTTGATTGGACCACTAAACTGCAATAGAATCGTTTTCACTCACTTACCCAAGGGAAAAACCACCCTGGGTGATTTCCACCTTGGATGGTTTTCACCTAGGGTGTTTCCCACCCAACACTATCATTGGTGGAAACCACACTAAGTGGAATTCACTTATGTAGTTTTCACCCGGGTGTTTTTCACCCAAATTATAAAGCACCCATTTTCGACCCCTGTTTTAGTCCTGGGAAGATCCCCATCGGAACCACCAATCCCCCTCCTGTAAAACTTAAAAATAAATTTATGGTTTAGATAGCTAGATTAATTTGGCATGAAACATTTTTCAATGAAAATTTACATTCCTTACCTTTGTTGATCAAAGAACTCATGACGAAAGAATGGCGTGGAGAAATATATAACTTTACTAGAAATATCCCCGATAGTCTAATTGATTCATATAGTATAGAGTTCGGCGCGATACGATATATCGTCGATATTTTTGGCGATATTGTATCGATATATCGACCGATATTTTTTTGGGGAAAATATGGAATTTTGATATCGATATATCGACTCTTGGCACTATTCGCCTTTTGGGGCCGCACATGACTAATTTTTCGAAAACTTTTTTCTAAAAGGTCTCTAGTGGTAATTTTAGGCAGGGAATCCACACGTGTGGAACTGATGCCTCTTAGGCGTCGGTCCCTTAAGTTTAGGTGTGGGATAATTGGGTTTACTGTCGCTCAGCTGTTACCAGCTAGTCTTAAAGGGGAGGGGGGGGGGGTGCGGAATGTGGTCACTTCGTGAAAAGTGGGGTCCAAAAGAGAGTCGTGTAGAAAATTAAAAAAATTTTTAACAAGTGACCCCCTAGGGGTAATTTTTTGCGTAGAATTGATTGCTCGCACTTCGGAACCTTGAAAACCCTGATTCAGGGAAGGAATCGGTGTATTGAAGCGAAAATCAAACATTTTCGGATCGTGAGCTCAGTCTTTAAAAAACCATGCGGTGTATTCCGTCCTATTGCCGAAAATATCGAATCTCGATATCGGTATCGATATATCGACCGGCATCTCGTACCGAACTCTAATATAGTATATTTAATACTAAATTCAAATATATTACACTTCTGTTTTTTCAGGATTGTTTACGATAATTCAATACGAAAATCCGATTCCAATTCTTGATGGAACATTCGTGGATCCATTCATGTTGAAGAAGCCAACTGCCTTTTTGATGCATCAGTTTTGTGAATGGCACTTGGCTAAATATCCAACCATAATAAATGATCAAAACATTTTATCAATTCGCAAACAACTTGGTAATCTGAGCACTAGAAAATATCGAGCAAAGTTAGCTAAAGAAAGACGAATCAGAAATGCTTGGCTGAAGTTGGAAAGTAAACGAAATGAAAATTTGAAAATTGAAATTGAAAAATTAACAAAAGAAATAGAAACAAATATGCCAAACGACGATGAAACTAACGTGTGTTTTCAATAAAATTTATCATTTCAATAAAATTTATTAAAAAGTGATATTTACAAGTTTTCAAGGTTTATATACCGAAATGTAGGGTAGAATTTCAGCTTTCAAATGAGACATTAATTGAGTCTCAACTCGAAGTCTATACTAAAAAACATGCTATTATACTAACAAAATATCTTTATAAAATTGCTTGAAAATTAAAAAGAAAAACTATTTATATACCGAAATGGTCAGAACATGATTTTTGAGATATCATATGGGTTTTATAGATTAGTTAATGGACCCTGTATCTCGGCGAGGTTAGACTTTTGCGCCAAAATTTTGTCGTAAGAATCTTACGATGGCATCGTATGAAATTTGTATTTTTAGGGTCGACACAAGCTATCGTACTTATAACAAGCAACTGCACAAGTTAATGAAAGCTATCGTACAAAAAAGTCATCGTACGAGTGTAAAATACAATTGTACGACGGACGAAAAGGACACAAGGTATCATACGAGTACGATGGCTCATCGACAAAATTTCATACGATGACCGAAATTCGTCGATGGGAGTTTCAGTAGACTACTAGCTGTAAAATAGGCATTTTTGATGGGGTCTCAAAATACAGTGTGGACCAAAAAAAGTGGCTTTTTTTATTTTCGGGGACCCGGAAATTTATTTTTCTAAAATGACTCTTCTAGGGGCAATTTTATGCGGGAGAATCGATTGCGCATTTCCTAACCCTGAAAATGCTTCCCTGACCCTGATTCAGAGAAAAATTGGGATTTCAAGCGATAATGGTCATTTTTTTCATTTTTAATCTTCGACAAATGAATATTTTAGCTTCAAAAACCCAATTTTTTCAGACATCGAGAATGCGCGAAATCGATTCCCCACATAAAATTACCTCCAGAGGAGCCATTTTTAGAAAAATAAATTTCCGGGTCCCAAAAAATAAAAAAGCCACTTTTTTTGGTCTACCCTGTATATATATTTGTCATGATTTAAATTTAAAGTTTCAGAGGAAACTGTACACAGATAGATCCGCTTTAATATTGTAAGATGTTTTATTAAATCGTTTTCAATACGCAATATTCATTTAAGATAAACTAAAAGAAGTGATAAAACAATCAAATGTAAGATATTCAGTTCTTATCGGGGTAATTTTGTGTGAGGAATCTATTGTGCGCATTTTCTTATCTTAAAAAAGTTGCTTTCCTATTTTGAAAATTTGATTTTATGCAGCCACCTTCAAGATTTGACATTGGGTCAGTATTTTGGGCATAACTCCTCGTAGTAATTGAATTGAGAGCTCGTTGACTACTCATGTGAAAGCTGGTGATCTGCGCTATAACTTTTATATAGACACCTATAGCAAGTTTTTGCTTCAATAAAAGTTATACTCAAATATTTGAGCATGCCTCGATATTTCGACTGAGTTTTTGGCAAAGATCAGCATTTTTGATCCGGTTACGGGGATTTTTGTCAAAGACAGTTATTGAAAAATTTGTAGCCCAGACTCCCAGAAACATTTTGGTATATTGGGTTTGGTATGTTAGTACAGGAATTTTGAGTTAAAGCTAATTTATTCTTGAAAAATGGTGATTTTTCGCTATTTTTAGCTTAACAAAATCCCAAAACCTACGTTAACATAATTTTTTTTGCTAAAAATGAGTTTTTACTGTTTTAGGCTAAGGCCAATTTCTGATCATTTTAGACCAATTTTGAAAACTTTATTTTTGGGTTCAGATTCGTGGTCCAGGTTCAGAGCAAAAATGGTAGATTTTTAAGGCGTTAACATATTCGCTCAAAAACGATCAGAAATTGTTGGCCTTAGCCTAAAATGGTAAAACAACTCGAAACACAAATTTTTATTAAAAATTTATAAATTTAAACAAAAAATTTTATACATTGTGATTACGTAATCATTGACCTGACCCCACCCCCTCCCACCCGTAATCAATCGTAATCATTTGGCTACCCCCTTCCCCCTCCCCCCTACTTGATTACGTAATATCTGGATGACCCCTTAACGATGTGATCCATTGAGATGAAGTCTAGGGTTCGATCCCTAGAGGCCGAATCCTTATTTTAAGATTGCATAAAAAGTTGCACAATACACACCTACCCTGAATCAGGGTTAGGAAAGCACTTTTAGGCCTTTGGAATGGGACCAAGAGAAAAAGTTAAAATTTTCCCAAAAATTACCCTCCAAAATTTGTTTCTGGATACGCCACTGTTTCGACTTCTCGGGAATCGAATCCGCTCCTTCATATTATTTGATCAAATCGCTAAAAACTCGGCTAAACAATTACAGTTTATTCCATGGAAACAGTTTTCTAGATTATTCCTATAAAAAAGATCCATCTTGACCGTACCGCAAACTTTTACGATCATTGGCAAGACTACTTCAAATCGACGACGCAAACCATCAATGTTGATGCTGGCGGCAAATTCTCGCATTTTGGAATTTCCGGATCGTATAGCGAGAAACATGAAAATACCAAAAAAAAGTTTGTCGAGCAAAAATCTTCATTGTTACACACAAGTTTGAAATACCACGCATATAGTATACTCACAGAACCAACGGCATTACACCCCGCCTTTTTGGCCAGACTTGAACAAATTTATGACGCGTTGAGCAAAAATCTTACACGAAAAGCGAAATATCTAGCTGAGTTGACAATTCGAGATTTTGGTACTCATTTGGTGACCCAAGCCGATGTTGGGGCTACGATCGAGCAGGAAGACTATGTCAGCTCAAATGTCCAATTCAGCTCAACATCTTCTTTAGATGAGATGAAAGCCTCGGCTTCAGCCAGTTTCTTTAGCGCGTTTAAGATGAGTGTCTCGTCGGGAAGGAACGTATCAGAGCAGTCCAAAGAAAATTTTACTTCGGTGTTGAAACATACAGAGGTTATCACACAAGGTGGACCAGGTGTAAACAAGTTGTTAGATGCGGCGGCAACTGATGGACAACAGGTAAAAGTTGACTGTTTTTCTCAACAGATAAAATTCGGTGAATATTCAAATTTCAGAGTTTTCGTGTTAATACCAGGATCATAGCCGGGAGGGGGGGGCATGTGCCCCCCAAACCTGGAAAATAAAAAATTTTTCTCCTTGGTCCCCTTATGATTTTCTAGGTCTTGAAAAAACTATTTTCATCAAAAATTGCTAATTTTTCGTCAAAAATGGCTATTTTTGCCAAAAAAGTTGGTGAAAAATGCTGAAAAATCACTTTTTTGGACTTGCCCCCCAAACCTGATGGTGCCCCCTAAATCTGAATTCTGGATACGACCCTGCAATACACACATACTCACTTGAATCTTTACCTAAAACAAATCGACGCAGACGAACCCGTAACCTTTGTGTCTTATTCTTACTGCCCATTCCTTAGCCACTTTGCCATGCCTTTTACACTTTAACAATAAAGATTATTGCACGAAAAAAGCTACTAATCCTAAGCCATATAATCGATCAAAATTTTCGAAAATCAATATTTCCGAAAATTAAAAATAAATAAAAAAAGCGTTAGAATCGTTTAGGCTTTAAGAGGCAATATCTCGAAATATCGCAGATAGTTCATGTGGGGGTGGGAGTACGCCAAAAAGTGTCGCCACAAACTTGAAGCCTATATTATTTTTATGTACCCAGTGAGTGATTAACAAAAACATATAAATTAGGTCCCGTGCTTTTATACTTGTGGAGAAATCGAGGGTCATATTTGGC
>JAQGCP010000167.1:0-20623 GCA_034699885.1 Acrobeloides thornei
TAAAATAATCCAAAACAATTTTCAAACTGTATAATTTTAGTGTCATTTGATTCGTCTCGACGAGTTATAAAAAATGCTGTATTTATTTTTTTCTAAATGTTCAAGGATTTTAAATTATTTTCTTCTCAATATACAGATTTTATTGATTCAGGAAAAAACTATACATGATTTCGTTGTAATACACAAAATTTTAAAAATCGTTAACTTCATACGCAATTATCGTGAAAACGACAACGATTCAGAAATTACCGTAAAAACAAAAAATGCTCCATTTTTATGGACTTTCTGAATCAGTGTTTTCGTTTCAATAACCCAAAACTGAATAGCAACAAAAAATTGTTGCAACTTTTTTTCGAATGGAATGGTAAAAGAATAGATTACTCCATGTTAGGATACTTATCAACAATTGAGGCTTTTGAAATAAGTTGCAATTTCAACAATTCAGCAATTTCGCGATCTTTTTTCGAATTTTGAGCATGGTTTACATCCCAATGTTCGGAAAAATCTCGTATTTCATGACATCTAAAATCACAGCGACCACAACGGAGCTTCTGCTGGATATGAAATGACGGGGCAGGGGTCTAAATTTGGTTGGTCAGATTTCACCCCATTTTTTTTCACTCCATACCTCATTTTGATGATAACCATTCAAATGCTTTGTTTGACACAAATATGTCAATGGCACATCCAAATGATGGTTCTGTTCATGGAACAAAACTACATTGTGCGTATCAGCACCATAGTCACAAATTGAGCAGCGAAATATGGCTTTTTCGTCTTCGTGGAATTCCAAGTGTCGGGTGAATGCATGACTTGTGTCCGAGCGGAAGCCACATTTTGTGCAATTATACTGAAAAGGTTTCGCGTTGATGTATAGAAAGTTTCAAAAATTGGGCTTACCATTTTATCAGTTCGTTTGGGGGCTCGTTTAATTTTGGCTGTTGGTAACATGTCATCGTTGGTCGAGCGTTTGATTGTGGTCATAAGGCGTTGTTGTAAGAGCTAAAGATCTATGTTAGGTACAGTGGTGTAGGCCAGATCCCCAGCTACAAGGGTAGGGGGGGGGCACTTTTTGGGCAAAAATAGCCATTTTTGACGATTTTTGGTGAAAAAAATGGTAGTGCACAGGCAATTGAAATTTTGAATTCCCACCTGAGCAGGATTTCGTTTCAATACATAGACTTTTGGCGGAAAAATCTACTATTCTATCGATTGGTGGTGGAATTTTATAAAAAAATTCCTTCAGGAATTCAAATTCAGGTTTTCGTTTCAATATACAGACCCAATACAATCATTTTTTTCTTTACCTGTACATGCTCCATCCTATGTTGGGCAAACCGATCTTGGAACATCGTTTTATAGCTACACTGATTACACTGCAGAACATTACTGGCATTTGGGGGCAACACCTCCGGGGAGTGCAGAGCCCCATTTCTCCTCTTCGCAGCCATCCTTTTTCGCATTGTCATCGCCGAAAGTGGTGACAATGGAGGAGCATGGAGGCTGAGATGGGTATGTAGAGCCTATAAATATTTTTTATATATGAGGGTTAACATATAAAACTATGGAGCTACTACACAATAAGGGAGTACCCACGTGAAAAAATTTTCAAAAATTTTTTTTTGGAAATGACCCCTCTAGGGGTAAAAACATGCGGGGAATCTGAATTTGGCTTTTTCGAAGCGAAAAAACGCTTCCCTGATTCAGGAAAGGCCTGTGTATTGTAGCGAAAAGTTGCAAAAATGCGATTTTTGCGACTTTTCGCTTCAATACACAGGCCTTCTCTGAATCAGAGAAGCGTTTTTTCGCTTCGAAAATGCCAAATTCAGATTCCCCACATGTTTTTATCCCTAGAGGGGTCATTTCCAGAAAAAAATTTGAAAATTTTTTCACGTTGTTGGCCCCCTTTCCCTATTATGTAGTAGCTCCAAAGCTTGTGGATATGTACCTCGGCACTAAAGCAGTTGAATGAACACATCGTGCATTTGAATGGTCTTTGACTATAGTGCATTTCATTGTGGATCTTGAGCACAACTTCATCCGAGCACTCAAATGGGCAGTGGGGACAACGATAGATGGTAGATGAGGACGCCTCTAAAAATTGCGCATATACATTTTTTGTTGTTAGAGAATTTTACAGGGTGAGTAAAAAAGTGCATTTTTTTTATTTTTGGGGCCGGAAAATTGTTTAAACTACCCATATAGGGGTAATTTATGCAGGGGAATTGATTGCGCACATTCCCGAAGCATGAAAACGCTTCCTTGACCCTGATCAGGGAATGGGTTGGTGTATTGACACGAAAATCGAAAATTTTTCTTTTTTTCATCCGTACGCCAACTCCGTTCCCTGAATCAGGGTCAAGATAATTTTTTCATGTTTAGAAAATGTGCACAATTGATTTCCCTGCATAAAATTACCCCCAGATGGATGCTTTCAGGGCGAAAATAGAAATTTTTTCGATTTTCGCGTCAATACACCGAATGCATTCCTTGAATCAAGGTCAAGGAAGCGTTTTCATGCTTCGGGAATGCGCGCAATCGATTCTCCGTATAAAATTACCCCTATTGGGTCGTTTTTAGTAAAAAATGTTCCGGCCCCAAAAATCACAAAAATGCACTTTTTTAACTCGCCCTGTATTTTCAAAACAAGTGTTATAGTCGAAATTTTTTTGGCTACCAAAAAAATTTTTTATTGAATCAGGCAACGTGTACATTGAAATGAAAAGAAATGTGGATCCTTAAATAGCTTTTTGATGCATCTCTGCGTGGTCGTATGGTGGGAAAATAAGGATTAGTACTAACTTGGCTTAGGTTTAGGCTTGGGCTTATGCTTTTTAGTCCCTTTTTTAAGAAGCACTAACTAATCCTAATTTTCCCGCCACACGACCACGCAGGGTTGCATCAAAAAGCTATATAAGTATCCACGTTTCTTTTCGTTTCAATGTACACTGATTCAATAAAAAGTTCCGTGGTAGCCAAAAAAATTTCGACTATAAAGATTGAAAATGGTTAGACTAATGTATTGTGATAAAAGCTACGTGGTAGTGCAAAAATTCAATCCACCATAACCAAAAATAACACACACAAAAACATAAATTGAACATAGGATAAGCCAAGAACATAAGGTTAAACTTATAAGGTTAATAGTTAATAATAAGGCTAATAATTGTTAACGTTCAGGAATTCGTCTCAATATCCTGCTCACCGGAATCCGAGTCGGCTTCTTCTTTATATGGTCTTAATAATGGCGGCAATGGTGGGATATCCAATTTAAGTATCACAAATTCTTCCATTTTTTCCACTTCTGGGTATTCAATTGGAACTATGGGAGTGGCGGTCTCGGATGCGGAGACGTCTTGGCTGTTTTCTTCGTCATGAAGTCTTTCGGTTGGATCAAGTTCCGCGTCTTCGGTATCGAGTTTTTCTATACTAGAAGTTTCGGGAATGTCTTCTTCCATCTCGACTATTACGGATGACGCTTCGGAAGCTTCTATGCTGGACTCGCTTTCCATGGGTTCAGTTGGAGGAGATTCCCTGAAAATGAGAATTTTTAATGACGCGACACAACTTTTATGCTGGCGAAATTTCAGTTTTTGATTTTTTTTGAAATGAGCGATTTTCTTACTCTTTTCTCGAATCATCATCCACTTCGTTTTCGTCCAACTTTTCTTTCGGTTGCTTTTTTTGTTGATTTAACATAGGCTTCTTGATCATTATTGGAGCTTCTCCATGTAGTACAATATGCAAATTTAGGCATGTTAGTGAGCCGGTGCTAAAAGAGCACCGAGGGCAGGTGAAACGGCTGGTTTTCTTGTGCTTTTGAATATGGTGCCAGAGTTTGGCATAACTCTTGGCTTGGAAAGGGCATTCCCTAAAATTATAGTTTTAGATAATTTTTTTTAAAGTTTATTTATTGACACGAAAACTTTCCTGAATCAAGGAAAATTCAATAAGTAAAAATTTTTTTACTTACGTGCACTTAAATCCGGGGTTCTTCTTTCCGTCTTCCCTGGGGTGTGCCCTTTTATGTTCTTCCATTTTCTTGGGCAAATTCGTTTTAAAATTACACTTCTCACACTGCAGCGAGGCGTCTTTCATAAAATGATTTCTTGAATGCAAGCACAAATCCGCACAGAATTTTTCCTCATTTGGGCAATAATGACATCTGTAGAATTTTTCATTCCCACGTTTGTAGTGCCCGCCCAAAATACGGCCCTGACGGGAGCGGATGGTTTTGAGCTTGATTTCTTTTAGGCGCTAAAAAATTAAAGGACTAGTCCAGTGGGAAAAAAGGTTTAACGTACAACGGGTGCCGGATCCTTGGCTGGATTGATCGGTTTTCCTTCAGCTCTGTCGTGGAGCTCTTCGTGGGTCTTGAGGGCGTTTTGTCGCATGGTACTATAAGTGCATCTAGTGCATTTGAATGGTCGTTCACCAACATGCATGGTGATATGGGCTTTGAGGTCGCACCCGTGTTTCGATATGTAGGGGCAATCTTTGCACTTGAATTGAGCCTAAAAAGATGGGTATATACATGTAAGTGAAATCGGTATCACACACATGAAATGTTCCTTCAAGTGGGTGTCCCCCCTGTTGTGTGGTAGCTCATTACCTTGTAAACTTTCTTCCCCGATAAACTACCATCCATTGCTACAGGAGTTGTATCTTTGGATGAAGATGGTGTCCTAGTCATACTCATCGGTGTCGGTGCAGCATAGTCATGGTCTTTTGAAGCTATGGTTGGTAGGTTAGGAATCAAGCTCTTTGGAGCTGATTTCAAAGTTGGTGTGGAAACAGCCGAGGCATTCGATGAGCTGCTGGGCTCATTGGCGTGCAGTCGCATGTGTTGTTCCAAGATGTCTTCGGAGCGGCAGGAAAATGTGCACCGGCCACACTGAAGAATTAAAAATGACATATTGAAATAGTTTTTAAAGAAGTTATCGACTACGCCTTCCCTGAATCAGGACAGCGTTTTTTTAAAATTTTTTCAATCTATTGATCTAACATTTTTATCCCTTATTTGGCACAAAAAAATGGTTTCCTTAAGGCATTTTTTAGTATAAAAAAAGAAGTTATGATCTAAAAATGACTATCTATCATACTAAAAAATCTTCCTCAAAGAAACTTTTCTGACTGAAATTTTTTTCCATCACCAACGTGTTCAACAGCCAAAAACCTCGAAACGATATAAAAAATATATTCGGAAAGATCATGAAAAATGGAACATTTTTAGTTTTCACGACAACCTCTGAATTGTTGTAGTTTTCGAAATAATTGCGTTTGAAATTTGAATTTGATTACATGTTTTCGTTGCAATACAAACTTTTTTTGTCGACTAGTACTTTAAAATGGCGAAATTTTTATAAAAAATTCTTTGTTGAACAAGTCTTAAAAGAGAGTTGAAAATAATAAAGAATTTTTTAAAATTATTTCAAAATTCTCATACTTGGTGATCCGACTTGACCACGTGTTTTGCCTCATGTCTTTCCAGCCGAATTTTTTGGTTACATTTGAATGGACACTGTGTACATGTAAATAACAACAATTCACCATGTGAATCGCGCGAATCCGCTGATCCATTCAATGGGTTTGGCGTTGAATGACCCGTCATTTTTTAAGGCTTCACATAAAAATTTGCTTACAAAGAATACTATCAAATTGTCCTCCTCCGATTTGACGAAACCGATCTCAAACAATTCCTCATACCCGACTTGATAAAAATTTTTTAAATTTCATCCCCATAGGCTTTCCTCATCGTGATATGAGCGTTTAAAGTTCGCAGAATATTCAGAAAGTTGAATTACTTATTAACTTTGCCTGAATCAATAAACGTCTGTTTATTGAAACGATATCGGACATTAGAAAATTCAAAATTTACCGACCCCGTTAGGGAAGAGCGATAGCTCATTGAATTGGTCTCAAGAATTCAATGAGCTATCGTTCGTCCCTCGGGTCAGTAAATTTTCTAATGTCCGATATCTTCGTTTCAATAAACAGGCTCTTGATACAGGCAAAATTGGCAATCAATTCAACTTTCTGTATATTCTGCAAACTTATATACGCTCATATCTCCTCGGAGAAGGCGCATGGGGACGTAATTCTAAAAAATTTTATAATCAAGTAGTATAAAGAACATTTTGAGCCCGGTTACGGCAAAATTAGAGGGGACAAGTTGACAGTGTTCCTTATTAAAATAAACTAAAGATAGTTAAAAATCACTGGTAAAAAACCGTATATGATAAGTATACATAAATGTATAAATACACAACAATTTATTTAACATCAAATAAAAATTAGTGGCTGCCCAGAAATTATGTAATCAACTTTTTGTCAATTTTTACCCTCCCCCCTCCCAAAGAATAATTACGTGATATCTGAACGGCTGCTTATTATTGGGGGTTGTTCCAAAATTTAGCGGACAATCCGCTAAGGGTACGCGCTAGCAGTCGTGAAACGCATTTCACGGCGATTTCTGGACTCATTTCCGGAAATCGTCGTGAAATGCATTTCACGACTACTAGCACGCACCCTAAATTTTAGAACAACCCAATAGATAAAAGGAAACAGAGATTTAAAAACAGCGTTTCAATTTTTAGATGAGAAAAAAAATCAATTTTTCGAATTTTATAATGCTCGATAAATCGTTTCAATGAGCCAATTTTTAATTATTTAAGCAATGTTGCCTGATTCAATAAATAAATGAAATTATTAAAACGATTATTTATTCATTACAAAATTCAACAATCGTGCACTAGATTCTCAATTTCACTTCACCACCATTCAAAAAATGAATTTTTTCAAAATTCTGGGAAAAATGCCCAAGTGAATTGAATTCGATCCTAGTGCCTAATTTTCATGTTTTGTCAAAAATCGAGCGTGGGTTTTTTGTCAGTAAAAATTTCTTTAAAAATAAAAAATTCATTTAAATATTGATTTTTTTAAATACAAATATTTAAATTGAATTTTTGGGCCTACTAAAATACTGTGATTCAATGAGGCCAAAAAAAAATTTTTCGATCTAAAATTTTTTTCACAATATTTCCATTCTTAGAACAAAAAATTTATCACGCTATTTTGATTTTTTTTAATTTATAAAACGCCATAACGTTGACAATATATAAAATAACTAATAAACAAGTAGTAAAACAAATAAGCATAAATATATCAATAAAGCTGTGCACACTCATTTCTCTAATTCTCACACACTTGTGAAGATAGGAATCCTGCTATCCGGAAAAAGAAGATAATTCGTGATCACCTAAAAGATTAAAAAATAGTAAAAATAATAATAAGGCTGCGTGGTAAACATCATGACCAGCTAGTCACGACGTTTAAATATCGTGACCTAATTGTGACCTGTCGTAACCTAGTTGTAATCTGATTTGAATAGGTCGGAGTATTGACACGAAAACTCTGAAAATACAAAACTAGCTAAAAATGAATGATTTTTTGTGTTTTTTTCACTTTTTTACATATTTTTTGTGTAATTTTCGTATTTTTTTAAATGTTTTTTTATTAATAATTTTATTTTTTGTAAACGTTTGTTTTTTAAATCAATTTTTATGAAAAAATTTTTCAAAATTTCACACGAAAAATATGTAAAAAAGTGGTAAAAATATAAAAAAATCATTCGTTTTTAGCTAGCTTTGTATTGTCAGAGTTTTCGTGTCAATAGTCAGACCTATTCAAATCACGTTACAACTAAGTTATGACAGATCACAACTAAGTCACGACATTTACAGGATGAACTAAAAAAACCATACTTTTGCGTTTTTTGGTGAAAATTTTTCAAAAAAATTTTTTCTTTCAAAAATCACTTATAAGAGGTATTTTCATGCGATTTTTGAGAAAAATTTTTGAAAATTTTTCGCCAAAAAAGCAAGTACAGTTTTTTGTTGGCTCACCCTGTGCCACACAGCCTAATTTACACAAACAAATTTTACTTCGTGGTGGTGATGGATCGAGCAATACGCTCGCGTAGGAAACGACGCACAACTTCCGGAGATTTTCGGTTAGCTTTGTGGAAATGCAACACGTGAATTTTTAGCTCGCCATAGCGTTTGAGTTTTATTCCGCATTGGGCACAATGGAAAGGGCCTTCGCCTTTTTTCGCAGCTGGTTTCTAAAAAAATTGTTTGATTCTAAAAATTTTATCCATGACCCCCTCGTACCCTTTTCTGTGAAGTTTTCTCAGAAACCAAACTCGAAGTCGTCGAACTAGTCGGTAGATCTTCAACTTTTTCTTTGCTCGGTCCCTGTTCGGCAGTTTCTTGAGTCCTTCTTTTAGGTGACTCCAGCTTTTCTTCGATCTCTGGCTTTTTAGGGGATACTTTTCTGGAAGATTTCCTCTCAGGCTCGATCGGTGTGGTCACTACAGCTCTTTGTCTAGATCTCGTAGCTGGTCCAGCACTTCTCTCACCCTCTTCTTGTGCTTCTTTCTTACGAGGGGATTTTAATAACTGCTCTTTTGGCTCTTTTCCGGGTTCTCCTCCAACATAGCTGGGAGGCCAGGGCAAGTTTCCTTCATGCAGGTCCATGTGTCTTTTGAGGAAACTCAAGGATTCGCTTCTAAATGGAGAACTTTTATAAAAAGTTGCACTTAAAAAAATTACTTAAAAGTGCAAGTCGGACACTGATATCCGGATCGGCGACTATGTCCAAGTTGATGAGAACCGAGTCGAGCTTGGGTACGAGTGGTGAATGGACAGTCAGGGCATTTTACGCTTTTTGAAGGAGATTCAAGTTTTTTAGTCTTCTGGTCATCATCTTGTTTATCAGCGCTGACAACATTCGCAATGACTTGGTTCATTTTTTCAACAATTTGACTAGCTGACGGAGCTGGCTAAAAATTGAAAGGGTAATAGAAAAAAATAACAGGATTACACAAAATCTAAATGAAATTCCCATTTTTCAACAAAAAAGTGCTAAATTTAACATTTTTTAATACAAAAAAGCGTAATTTTCTGAGCTTTAGCAGCTTAGAAACAATTGGAAAAAATTTTTTCGAAAAATTTCACGTTCAGTAGGATACCTAATCGATACTTTCGTAAATTTTTCCTATTTTTTCAACTCATACTTTAACCGATGTGTGGGCTTCTTTTCTAGCATCACTAGTTTCTTTTTTGATATCAACTTTTTTCGCCAGCTCTTCCGCTTTGTCATCCTCTTCCTTCTTCTTTCTTGTTCTTCTCTGTCGTTTACTGAAGAGGATACCATGTGCTCTTTTGTGGTGTCTCATAGTTTTCTTGTTCGTACAACTAAAGTCGCATAAGTCACAGGCGTGAGTTTTGTTGGTGCCATGAAGTTTCATGTGGTTCGTCAATCCAACTCGAGATTCGTACTGTGCCGGACATTTGGGACAGAGATATTCATTTTCTGAGGGTTGGTAGCCACGACCTCCAGTTCCGTCGGTATACTCGATTCGTACGCGTTTGAATATAGTCTCATCATTTTCATCTTCTTCTGGAGTGGATTCTTCGGTTTCCTTACGAACGAGATCTTCTTTGCGTCGGCGCTTCTTCGTTTCGGGTACTTCTGGGGTTTTGGAGGGTGGTGGTACTGGAGATTCTTCTGATGATTTTTGGACTTCAGTTGCGGTCAATTTCTCAACAGTTTTATCTGTTGTTTCTTTGGGTTGTGAAATTTCCGTCGTTTTTTCTGCTGCTTCTATAGGCTTTTCTTGCGTTTTTTGAGGACTTGCTTTCACTTTTTCAACTTGGACGAGATGAGCTTGATTCTCATCGATGGTTGCCGTATCACCATGATTGAAATTTGTCGGTGGTGGATAATAACTCGGAGTTTTTTCCCAGCGCACACTAAAAATTACATCATTATTTTGATTTTTTTCTGAAAATGATTCCTCTGGAGGTAAAAATATGCGGAAGAACCCGAATTTGAGATTTTTGGAGCGAAAAACGCTTCCCTGATTCAGGAAAGGTATAATGTATTGAAGCAAAAAGTTGCAAAAATGCGATTTTTGCCTTAAAAACGACCCCTTTTGGGATAAAAATGTTATTTTCTCGAATTTTCGCATCGATATACAGCTTTTCTTGAATCTGAGGAATTTTATAAATGTTTGGAATGAGGCACCAAGGATAAGCGCGGTCGAGTCGGGCGTCCAGATTCTGAATTTCCCCTGAATCAGAGAAAATGGTGGGTGTATTAACGCGAAAGGAAGTGTTTTCACGCTTCGGGAATGCGCACAATCGATTTTCTCCGCATAAAATTACCCCCCATATGAGTCCCAAAAGTAGGATACCTCTTAACGGGAGACGAACTTGTTTCCACGGTTACTGTATTTGCCACAGGTGGGGTTTCCACAAACATTGATCGTTGTGTGATAACAGTGGTTTTTCCAACAGGTAAGCGCCGGATTATTGGTCCACCTTGTATATATGGCAATTGACTAGTGGTTATAGTCGAGATAGTTCTGGGAACGCCACCTTCGGTACTGATTAGAATACGTCGGCGTTCGGGTGGCACAACACTACTCAGGGGTATCATTTGGCCAATAGTGCGTTTAATTGGAGATTGCGGCTGTTCATACGCCGCCATTTGAGGTCTAAAAAATTTTCGGTGAATGGATTTGGAAGAAAAAAATAGAAAACAAAATTTACTAAAGAAATACTTCTGAATTTTTTATGATCTATGAGCCGAGTAAAAAAAACCGTACTTTTACGCTTTTTGCGAAAAATGACCGTATTTTCATGCGCGCAATCGATTTCTCGCATGAAAATACCTTAGGGTTGCCAGAATTTTTCAAACTTTCTTGAGGCCAAATTTAAGTAATTACTTAAATCATCACTAGTTTTTGGTCTCAAATTTAAGTAAAAACGGCAACCCTGACTTAGGTGATTTTTGAAAAAAAATTTTTTTGAGAATTTTTCACCAAACAACGCAAAAGTACGGTTTTTTTGGCTCATCCTGTAAATTTTCGTATTTTGATCATGAAAATTCAAATTTTTTTCGTCTAAAGAATTTGACTGTTTACTCATTTAACGTCAACTATCAAATGCGGAAAACGTTTAGAACAAAAAATTTCGAAAATATTATTAAAACAAATTTCCTATCTTATACAAATTACACCTAACAAAAAACTAGAATCAAAAACAAAAATGATAAATAAGCCCGAATGGTCCTCATCGGGATCCAAGGCCAATAGTTACGACTTAGAGAAAACGCGTCTCTTCGAAAAAAGGGGAATTCGAATAGGAAGCGAAACGCACTGCAAAGAGTGATTTAGCCCTCTCGTATCTATATGTTGTGCCGGCTTGAGAAATAAGGACGATCAATATACACGCTCGAATGTGTATAGAGACTGTGTGTTGTGATGAAAAGATGTGTGTGCTGCAAAAGGAGAGTAAAGTGAGACAGTGGAAATAAGAGACCGGTAGAGAAATTGATAGAGGAAGCCATTTCGCTTCAAAAATACCTGACTTTTGATCAAATTTAGAGGCAAATAAACAGGTAACAAAACTAGGGTTAATGAAAAATGAAGAAAAAAATGAATCAAGAGCCGTAATTCACATATAAAAACAAACATAAACAAATTTTGGGCATTCTCTTAAACTACAAAAACTTGATAAAACTTACCGATATCCTGGATATTCCTGTCGTGTATAAGCAATATTATAATGTGGTGGATTACTCATCTTCCTCATAGGTTTTGAAAATCACACAAATTCCAAAGTCTGAAGCAGATACAATTTGATAATGCTAGAAATTTATAAATTAGTCATAGAAATGGTGGTTTTCAAGTCTGAAAAGGAAAGTTGCATAAAATTTTTCACATTGGACGAAATATTATCGTGCTCAAAATTCGCATATTTCTGGCTGGTGGGGCTGCGTTCAAGCATATCAAAAAAGTTGTCGAAGCATTGCTGCCAACTTTGACATGCTTGAACGCAGCCCGTACGGATACTGAGCTGTCACGACTGGAAAACGCGGTTACGACCATCCGTATAAGTCGCAACACGGTTACGACTAGGGATAATTTTACATGAGAAACACGATTCTGATGTTATTTTCACGCCAAATGCTTCAGAAATTTTGAAAACAAAATAGACAAATTTATATATCAAGAAAACAACTCAAAAACAGAACAATTCAACTATCGACTGGATAGAGCCGCTACTTCGCTCCAGAAATTGAAGAACATTTCCTTCTTTGCTCCGAATCTCTCTCCAGTTGAATTCAGCAAGGTGGCTTCGGATTTGGCGATCACGGACACCATTCATTCTTCAGACTTTCTTCTTCCATTTACCCCACCTAATCTAGATTGGCTGTGTAAGGGCATTTTTTAGCTCTATGAAGCAAACCAATATTTAACCATTCCTCAAACTCGTCGTCAGTTAATCTCAACTTTTCATGAAGCTCTTTTAGACAAAATCCATTCTCAGATTTCTCGAAATACAAAAGTTGATCAAAACCGTCATCTTCAAAAAACACTCATTTTCACCAATTTCTGAAGCATTTGGCGTGAAAACAACATCAGAATCGTGTTTCTCATGTAAAATTATCCCTAGAAAGTGGAACGAAAGAAGATGGGAACGATGCAAATGAAACGATACGAGTGAAACGACACGAATGAAACGACATAGTGGAACGAAACTAAATTCAGGGTTTTCGTGTTAATATTCAGGCAAATTCAAACCCGTTTAAAGACGATCTTCGGACGTCGTCTTGAAATGAATTCGTTTCATTCGTAGTTTTAAAACCTTTCGTTTCATTTGAATCTATACCAAATTTTCGTCCCGATAGAATAACAATTTGTACTAGAGTGGGGGGGGGGACAAAAGTTTCAGACCAGGGGCCTGTTGCTTACTTTCGGAAGTGATCAAAAAATGAATGAAAAATTCACTTCCGTCTATTGCGTCTTCCCAGGGGAAGAGCTCCGAAATTTCTTTTGCGAAAATTCTCCGAAAGTCGGAACCGGAAGTAGGAATTTTTAGTGATTTTCAATTCAGGAAGTCGGAACCGGAAGTGGATTTTTCATTCACTTTTTATCACTTCGAGTTCCGGAAATAAGCAACAGGCCCTAGATGTCCAGAAAAAGTTCCAGAAATTTATCCAAATTTTTCAGACCAGGTGGCCAAAAGTTTCAGAAATATGATCGACGTATTTTTTTATCTACTAGTTAATTTCTGATACTAGAAATGAAAAATACGTCGATCGTATTTCTGAAACTTTTTGAAAAAATTCTGAAACTTTTATTCCCTCTCTAATACGTATGTCAATTTGAATGCCACTCCTCTCGAAATGCCACAAAATTCCAGAGTACCTCTTCTGTGGGCTACTTTGAGTGTACAGATGAGGTATTCTAAATATTAGAGCCTATGCCTGTGAAAAGTGTGTCTATTGAGTGCTTGTTATACTACTCTTTGAAGCTCGAATTATGCGAATATTGAGTCGAGTAAAGGGCATGCCCATACATGCATGGGGTGCTGCACCCCTCAATTCGTTGTATTGAGGAAAAAATTTAAAGATCAATTTGTATTTTGATGAAGTTGAACTCGTGATGTTTTAACTTCGATAGCAGGATGAGGGGCCCGGCTATCAATTCGTATTCGACCAACTTGCACCCCCTGCTTGTGCATGTATGAGCATCCCCAGTTTTCGAAAAGGAATTTTTTATTAACCAAAAAATCGATAATCCGTCTTTTTTTTAATAGTTTTTCTCGTGATCAAAATTTTGTTATAAAGCAAAAGAAAGCTTACAAAAATGTTCAATTATTAAACTAGGAAAAATTATGAAACAAAAATAGAGAGGTTGAGACTGCAGTGTGTTTCTCGTTGCCGCTACACTTAGGTGACATGGTAAACAGATTTGAATTTGGCGCGTTATCGTACCTTTGATTTTCCCTTCCATATCTTATGCCTATTTCAAAATTACCCGGAATTTTAAACAGTGTAGTTCGCAGCAGAGAAAAGTCAGCACGCATTACCGTGTGCGCGCAAAGGACCTTCTCTTAACTACTGCGCAATTTTTGTGTTTGTCCGAATGCGAGATTGATTCGACCTCGATTTTTTCGGCAGACTTTTTTTGGGGATTTTGTAATCAAAAATTTTTTTAAATAGCTCAAATTTTTTAAAACTAAAATGAAGGCACGTGATTTTGTAAAACGTCGTAAAAAAAACTTTGGTTTATTTTTTCTTATTCGTTTTTTGACGACTATTTTATTTGCTACAAGTTGATAACCGCAAAAATTGCGTAGCCGATATTTTTACTGATTAAATTTGTTTTTTAGGGGTGCACGCGCTTCAGTTAGGAAATCGCATTTCCGGACCGTTGGGAAATGCGCTAGCGTCCAGAAATAGTGCATTTTTACAATTTCCGAACGATTTCTAGACGGCGCGCTTAAGAAAATTCGCATTTTCAGATGGCTAGCGTCCAGGCACGATCTCCGAACGACTAGCGTCCGGAAATCGTATTGAAATGCGTTTCACAACTGTTAGCGCGCACCCTAATAGAAATTTTCTGAATTAACTAATTTTTTACTCGGTTTAATAGAAAATCAAAATATATACAAGGGAGGGGGCAAAAGTCCTCGCCAAGGGGGAAAAATCCGGCTAAATTCCGGTTTTTGTAGGTGTTTTGAAATCAAACAAAAATAGGTTTATTGGGTAGCCCATTCCCGAAGCGTGAAAACCTTTGTTTGACCCTTAAAATTGGAAAATACGTTTTTATATAGTATACGTACAGGTTGTTTTTTGGTTGCTCCCACATTTCAAAAATTCGTGAAATGTGGGAGCAACCAAAACTTTTGCATCAGCTTAAAGGGAAATCTTGCAAAATAATGCGCGTAATCGATTTTTCGCATAAAATTACCCCTAATAGGGTCTTTTTTATGAAAATATAAAGATTTGATCGAATCTGCAAAAGCTTAAAACTTTCCTAACGACCTAATATTCGACAAAAAAATTTGAGTACTGTTGCTTTTTGTAATCTTGTTTTCTTATAGTCGCCGAATGTGCATTCCGCCGTTTAATTCGTTTTGCCACGATTTTTACATAATTTAAATTTTTTTAGCAGCATAATTTAATTGGGTACTTTGCTAAGAAAAAATGACGCAGCAACCTCAACAAACGCCGTATATTGGCAGTAAGATAAGCTTGATTTCTAAGTTGGACATTCGTTATGAAGGAATATTATATACGGTGGATAGTCAAGAAGCGACAATTGCTCTCTCAAAGGGTATGTTTTTAAACCTCCTATTTGCAATTACTACAGGTTGAGCCAAAAAACCGTACTTTTGCGTTTTTTTGGTGAAAAATTTTTTTAAACCTCATAAAAATACTCCTTATAGGTGATTTTTGAAAAATTTTCACCAAAAACGCAAAAGTACGGATTTTTTTTTGGCTCACTTTGTATCAGGAAGCATAATGATTTTGTTTTTTTTCACTAATAATTACCCTTTTTCAGTGAAATCGTTTGGCACAGAAGATCGTCCAACGCCACATCCAGTACCGGGTCGCGATGAAGTTTACGAGTACATTATTTTCAAAGCAAGCGACATCAAGGATTTGATTGTGTGCGATACGCCAAAGCCGCCTGCAAGCATGGGTGGCTTGCCTTACGATCCGGCGATTTTGTCGGTTTCGCAACAGCCTGTTGAACCGAAGACGCAACAGCCGTCGGCTGAAGATTCGCATGGTGGTTTTTACACTAGCCAACAACCGCAGCAGTACTACAGTCAGAATCGTGGAAGCCAACAGGCAAGCCCTCCTATGCAACGTCCAGTCGAGCCGAGGTCGCATACGACGTCTGATCAGCACGTGCATAGTGGTTCGTACAACAGGCAACAGCCGCAGCGATATTATAATCATAGCCGCGGTGAACGCACTCAGGCACGCCCTCCGATGCGAAGCAATCAACCGCGTGAGAAACTGAAGTTCGACAGTGATTATGACTTCGAGAAGGCCAACGAACAATTCAAGGAGACTATCGGCGATATCACCAAGGATCTCGATGCTAAACTGAAAATTGGAGGTAGGAAAAATTGTCTCAGAAAATTTCTAAAATCCTTATTAAAAAATTTTTTATTTGAAGCATACGTATTCGGATAGCTCATATTTGAGTTCAAAAAATTTTTTCTAGACTTGGGGAAGCTAGTTATTTAAGCTTAATTTTCTGTATTTTTAGGCGAAACTCAAAAAACGAGCAGCACGAAAAGTGGACAACGCTCCGACGAGAATACGGCCGAAGAGAACGAAAAGTATTATGACAAGAGCTCATCTTTCTTCGATAGTATTTCCTGCGAAGCCCTGGAGAAGCAAGAAGGGTAATTTTTGAAAAAATTTTTCAAAAATCTTTTATGGTTCTGTACATAAGACTGAAATATTTCTATCTCTTGTTTTATGATTTGTTTTAAATTGTACAATTTTCAGGACCAATACTCGCCCTGATTGGCGCAAAGAACGAATGACAAATCAGGAGACCTTTGGCTCGTCAGCTGTTCGATCATTGGGCTACCGACGCGGAGGCCGTGGCTATGGTGGACCGCGAGGCATGCGTGGTGGTGGTGGGTTATTTTTTTAAAATCAAATTTGAATACTTTTTATATTCAAAAAAATTATTTTTGTTCAGAAAATGAGTCAACTAGTTGACATGAAACACTCATGTGTTAAAAAAATTCTTTCTGAGCATTCCTTTCTTTGGTCACTTCATAATCCCTAATTTTAGGCAACCAACCACAGCAGCACCAGCAGCAGCAACGCTTTAATAATGGTTACGTGCAATCATATGGCCGTCAGACGTACACGTCGAATAATCGCTATCGAAACAACTCCGCTGCGTCGAACAACCGAGGTGGACAGCAAGCTTTTTGAGAGAAGCCGAAGAAAGAAATTAGCATAAAATGAATTTGTTAGTTCTCTTTCTCGTTGTTTGTTTAATTATTATTATATAGGGCGTTCTCTTCTCTCCTCAAAATTTCAGTCGAATTTTATTTTTCAAGTTGATTTTTATACGTTATATAATTATTGATGTTTGTTCTGTTCTATACAGGTCGATGAGTATTTATTGAGAAAGTCCAAAAAATGAGCATTTTTGACCCAAAAGTGATCAGATTCAATTTTTGGGCCAGAAATTATATCCTGTTTTTTAAAAATTGTTCGAATAATATTACCCTTTTCATGACTAGCTTTATATAAAGTGTCGGCTACGTGTATAAAGAAGCCGACCGTCCGATCTAGCAAGTTAAGCAACGCAGGTCCGATTACCCACGAGGATAAAACTTTGCTTTTCAAAATTTTTTTCCAAAAAAGCAAAATTTCTTGCTCTTTGCAAAAAATTTTTTGAAAAGCAAAAGTTTTACCCCTTGAAAATCGAGCCTGCGGGCCCAACGTTGCTTAACTTGTCAGATCGGACGGTCAGCTTTTTTATACAATTCACTATGTAGCCGACAATTTATATAAAGCTAACCATGAAAAGGGGGCATTATTTACCTCAAATTTTAGTGAACATTAATATTCTTCAGAATTTGAAATTCGAATAGACTCCTACAAATATACTCTTTGCTATTTTTGATATCAAATAAATTGGACTTTGACAATATTATAATTATTCAGTGTTTTATGATATTTATGTGATTGTAAAAGGCCCGGTTTTGTAGAGACTAGAAGAACGAAAACCTACAAAACTTTTTTGATTATTGTAGTAATTTCATCTGACTTCATTCATTATGAAACTTGAATGCGTAGGAAAAATATATTCAACTTTTGATGGAAAATGATTTTCTTTAAAAATTAAACGAAAAGAATTGAATAAAAAAATCTATGCATTCAAGAATGTTTACTTAAGCTTTAGGGCCTTTCTAAATTTTGAATCGGATTGTTATAAATGCATAAAGTTTTAAAATAAAAAATTGTCAAATTTTTGAATTTGGTTAACGGTTTAGGAATAACTACAGCATATGGTAACCTCTGGATTTCACTCGAAATCGATCTCGACTTTTTATAGCTAGAAAAACAAAAATTATTGCGCGGAAACGCATTTTTGGAGCTGTTTGATAGAGTTAAGAAGTCGAAACCGACACTTTTGAAAAACCGAAAAGTCGAAACCAAAACCGTTCGAGAAAAACCGAAACATCATTTTCTATCGGTTTTCTAACTCTACTGTTTGAGGTATAATGACTTCTCTTATTCAGTGGGGTAAAGCAGATTAAATCATGCTATTTTTTGCTTCGTTTTTCGGCACATGTCAAATCCAGAGGCTACCATATTGTAGTTTTACAACGGTTTATATACCGTTGGATTTTTGTTTCATACACTAGTTTTTGTTACGAGATACTATTGGGTTGTTCCAGAAGTTCATGTATCTCACTACCACAAATCATAGCACTTATAGTACTAAAACGATTGTTTGAAACGCCAATTCTCTTTTCTAATTTTGAAAGATTGAGTGAAACAACATTTTTGCTTTAATTGAATATATTTTCTCTACAAATTTAGTTTTTCTTGAAATGCCGTACGCGAATCAACCGGTGGTTACTATTTTAAATCTGAGTGATGAACTCGTAAAATTTTGTTTGGAAGACACGGATTTGAGTGTAGCAAATGCGCTGCGTCGCATTTTTATTGCAGAAGTGCCGACGATTGCTATTGATTGGGTATAGTTGAAAATTTTTCTTCCCCGAAAAATGAAAATTTTTTTGAAGTTTTCCCCAAGTTCCCTCTCCATAATTATGACGCTGTATGGTTATATCCACTGACTGTATAAACCACCCAATTTAGGTCCAAATCGAAGCAAACACAAGTGTGCTGCACGACGAATTTGTGGCCCATAGAATGGGCTTGATCCCACTCACTTCTGATAATGTTGTTGATCTTATGAAATACACCAGGGTAAGTTGGAATTTTAAGTGTGCTTCTAATGTGCATTCTTTGAAGGAATGTGGTTGTGATGAATTTTGTGATAGCTGCTCGAAGGAATTTCACTTGAACGTTCGCTGTGATACCGAAGAAACGCGGCCGGTCACAACCGCCGATTTGGTCATGGACAAAAATGAGCCAGTTGTTCCAGCGTGTGGCATTCATTTGCAAGAATTGTTGCGACGCCAAAATCGGGATTTGATTCAAGAAGAGACGGTGCCCAATGACGATATCTTGATTGTGAAGTTGAGAAAGGGCCAGGAAATTCGCATGCGTTGTTATGCAAAAAAGGTAAAAAAAAAGTAAAAAAATGTTTTGCGTTAAAAATCCCGAAAATGCAATTGAGCTCAAAACGGTTTTTGTCACAGAAATCTCATTTTTTTACCCTTTTAGGGCTTTGGCAAAGAACACGCCAAATGGAACCCGACTTGTGGCGTTTCCTTCGAATACGATCCAGACAATGCACTTCGTCATACCGTCTACCCAAACTCGAAGGAATGGCCAAAAAGCGAGTATTCCGAATTAGAAGGTGAAGACGAGCACGAGGCACCCTACGACCCGCAAGGAAAGCCGAATAAATTTTGGATCGGTGTCGAATCGACGGGCTCCCTGAAAGCAGAGAATATTGTGATGACTGGAATCAAAGTGCTCAAAGCGAAGCTCGAAGACATTCAAACGGCGCTGGATAAGTTGCAAGTTGAAGAACAACATTACAACATTGGTTGAGAAGTATTCGAATTTTGTGTTATTAGTTATATATATTTTAATTATTTGTTTGTTATTATTTTTTGTCGGAATTACTTTTAAATAAAATTTTATGATTATGTTTAGTTTTTTTATATTGGTATTTACCATATTGATGATATCTTTATGTCATTTTTTAGTGCAATTTCATGGGAATTTGCATATTAAACAGTGACGTAGTCAGAAATTTGTTATGAGGCCCTATCCGGAATTTTTCAAAAATTGTAGGGAAAAATATAAGGAGGATCCTTATGATTTTTTATCAAGTTTTCAAGCAAAAAACTAGCGCCACGTGCTAATTTTTTTGTTGAGAAATGCTTGTTTTTAAGCTGAAAACGCTCAGACAATTACAATTTTTGTAGAAAAATGACGATTTTTAGTGAAAATTTGGTCATTTTTGGTGAAAAATCACAATTGGAGACCAATTTTTGAAAAAATTTGGGAAAAATATAAGGGGACCATTAGGAAAAATTTTTCACTTTTTTCCTTTATGGAGGGCCCGCACCCCTGGGCCCCATCTGCTTACGTTACTGATATCAAAATAAATTTTGTGAGCGTGTCATGAAAAAATTAGGTACTACTAAGGATTAGCGAGCCTACTAGACGTGAATTTTTTTGGCTTCTCTTGGGGTAACGTTATGCGGGGAATCGATTGCGCACATTTTCGAAAAGTGAAAATGTTTCCCTGACCCCGTTTCAGTATATTGTATTGAAGCAAAATGGTCAAAATTCGAATTTTTCTATTTTTGCTTCAATACAATATCCTGAATATGGATCAGGGCAGCATTTTCACGCTTCGAAAATGTGCACAATCGATTTCCCGCATAAAGTTACTCTTAGAGAGGTCGTTTTCAAAGAAAAAAGTAAAAAATTTTTGAAAAAAATTCACGTCTAGTGGGCTCACTAATCATTAGTATCAAAAAATTTTTTTTAAAGCTTGCAAATTTTCATCACATTATCTTTTAGGATTATAAAATGGAAGTCGACGAACCTGTTGTAAAAAAACAAA